>JACXGM010002848.1:0-44639 GCA_016801145.1 Umbra pygmaea | reverse complement strand
GCTACACTGGGTATGTACACTATTCATACTGGCTCTTACCAGGTGAGCTACACTGGGTATGTACACTATTCATACTGGCTCTTACCAGGTGAGCTACACTGGGTATGTACACTATTCATACTGGCTCTTATCAGGTGAGCTACACTGGGTATGTACACTATTCATATTGGCTCTTATCAGGTGAGCTACACTTGGGTATTCAAATACAGTTCTAACCATATGCTCATTGTAAGATTTGAAATTTAAAGTGCCGGAAAACATAATCACCAAAACAAAAAATAGTGTCACTGCCCAAATACTTCTGGAGTTCACTGTATGTGCTTTCTCTGAGATTACCAACACAAAAATAGGCAACAGATCAAGTATAAGATTCACAGAGGTTTGTTTTTTATGACATTTTTAATCACTTGAATTGATTCCGAGAGAGGAATGAAACAGTTATTCACAGGAATCAAAAACAGCTTTTCCGAAAAGACATGGGCTATTTTCTTCTATGATTGAGGCCAAACACAAAGCAACATTTCCCTACACTACACATCTACAGTGCAGTCACACCTGGTCAGCAGCAATCCTATGATGTCAGAGTTTCAGAATGCACAAATCACTGTTGATGCGCTGAATTACTTTCAAAAGCACTTAAAATGAACCATCAGTACATTTTCATAAACATGCTGCTTCATAACAATAATTGTTTCTATTGTATTTCTATTAAATACCAGTTTTAGGAATCGTACGCCCACATAGAATATATCTGTCCCTCCTTTAGATACCCTTTTGATATAATCTGCCCAACATCATTGAATAGCCATGATCTACTGCAGCGGTGCAGCGATGGTATCCCTCTGTCTGGGAGAGAACAGCTTCTTAACCCAACCCCAATGTGAGAGATGACAAGAAGCGCCAAGGGGCAAATAATGCCCTCTTTAATAAACAAATGCACAAACATTGTAAGTACGCCCACATACATGTACAAAACTTAGCGCACATTTCATATGTATGCGTCAGTTGGTGCACGTTCACAAACACACGCATGCACAAACAACACACAGAGCAGTGATTCATACAGTCCCTGTATAAATAATCATCACTGACACATTTGATTTATTATGCAGGCAAACAATTAAAGTCCCAGTGGAATAACGTTGGATAGGTACAGTGCTGCTATGCTCGCTGTTTGTTCCAACCTTAGTTACACCTTAAAACACACAATCATTTTTGCTTAAGGCCCACTCACAATAAAACAGTGTACCAATGGTACAGTCCCCTTTCACCTTAAACTGTGATCACCTCCAACTGGGCATATTACAGATGGCTGGACTAGTTTGTCCATGAACAACAGCAAAATGCGTCATCTATAACATGGCCCTCGAACAGATCAAGCTTTTTGACAATGGCTGGTCCTGTTAGATTCATAGAAAGCTTTAGTTCCTATCTATTAAAGCCCATGTGAGTTTTGCATCAGCAGATAGAACAAACATTTCACAAATCTGAAACAAAACTATACTTTCCCTTTAGTGGGACTCCTCTGGGCCACAGCAGGTTGGCTAAAGTTTATTGAATCCCCTCTCAGAACCCTCAGAAAGTCAAATCAATAGTTCAATGTTTCTACTTCTTTAATGGGAAACTATTACAGTAAGTTACCTAACTGCTACCCAGGAGGAGTTGTGTTAAGATGTAAATGGCCGAATTGGTCCTTAAATGTAGGACGAGACTTAATTAACTTTACCGGGGCAGTCCCATCTGGCCACCAAATAATTTATTCTCTTCATTTAACGGGAGGCTCATATGGACTTGGGTGTCACACTCTGAAAATAATGACTTTATGGTATGGTAAAATCTATCACATTAATTCATGTAATTTATACATTGTAAAATCATGTTTAAGTGGGAACTAGAATATGTTAAGTAAAATGTACACAATTTATTCATGTAATAACTTCACTGATAAGAGTAAATTTTATCATATATTTACATAATACTATTTAATTTTTTATAGTCACAGCACAATCACCTAAAATACTAAGTTTAATCTGAAAATCAAAGAGCGTTTGAATCCGTGCATGCACATTTTTAAAATTTATTTTACAACAAGATCCTGCTTGTTCAGTCGTGGCAGGCAGATAGATAATTGTGTTCTTTCTCAATAGAATTGTGTTCTTTCTCATAAATTGGATGCAGGGGGACACCCGCTGTGATTCCACTGAACATATCCTCAACATACTGGTCGTCCATGGTGCTGATCGAGAGGATCCAGTCAATGTGTCCATCCTTTTGGAGGCAGGGAGATGTTTCCAGGATGTGGCAGCACTGCTAAAGCTTGCACACTAATGATGGGGCTTATTTATGCCCTCAACATGGCATGCCCCCAACACTGCCCTACACCTTTGAGGTGTTCCAGAAACTTTTCCTGGACCTGTTGATACCCCCAAACTTACTTCTCCATCTCAACGATTGTAACAAAAACTTGAAAAGATAGATTTGGCGCTACTGGACCCAACGCCAATGTGCAGGAGACCTTGTCTTTATAGATGTTTCACTAAACATACAGACTTGGAGCTGCCTTAAGATTTGATTCCCCAAAAGGTTGTTTCAATGTGGTTGAATTTGGAAACAACTACTTGTTAGATATGTTGTTGCATTTGATGTTGACTATGTATATTGCTGCTGGAAAATATTGTAAATTATCAGAGGTTACTGAATGTACCTTAAATTTCGTTCCACTTCATGATTGTGTCCCACTTGTTGTTGCTTCTTCACAAAAAATTACGGTTTTCTATCTTTATGTTTGAAGCCTGAAATGTGGCAAAAGGTTGAAATGTTCAAGGGGGCCGAATACTTTCGCAAGGCACTGTAGGTCCTACAGGCCTATTTAAGTCCACCTGCTGACGAGAGAGTTGTGGGATATTGTTTCTTGGTACTGTGTTATAATGTGTGAGTTGTGTGTGTGCTGTATTAGACGCAAGTAGCAAGCTATTGTATGATCATCCTGCCTAGCTTATTGGTGTTTTATGTGGCGTTGTGTTTTGCCTCCCCTTTATTTTCTCAAGTACCTTTGGTAAGTGTTTTGTTCATTTGGTTCTTCAGTAAACGTCCCAGAACAAAACCTATCTGACATTGTGACAACACCTATGACACTGGGAGTGTTATTAGTGAACCACCACTCTGCACAGAAACTAAACATGCTTCATCACCATCACTATATAAAACCAATACAGTCATACTACTAAGTTTGGTACAGTTCATCTGAATTTCTAATCCAAATTACCAGACACTACAGTATTCTGTCTGTGAAAATGTTGTCGTATGACAACCATGGTCACTACATATAATGGGCCACTGTAGTAGAACCCTATAGCTAATGCTAATGTTTTAGCTAGTTCCTCTTCATGTACTGTATGCTAGCAGTAATTCCTCTACAAACACATTGGCTGCGGGGCAGCCTGATCCTACTAAGTCACTGCTATTCAGCGCTCACTCACCTCAGAAGCTCTCATTGGATTTCCCATATTTAATGGACTCACTATGAGCAAATAAACAAGATCGATCGAAAAAATGCAACCGGGCCAGCTATTGGACGAATAGAGCAATATGATACCTGCCTACCCAGCTCTAAGGCCTATAGGGACCAACGGTAGTGGAGGAGTACTGTATGCGCTTAACTCTTCTGAACATTGGATCGATCCCAATATTTTAACACAAGGGTCTGGTGTTATGGATCTCTGACTAGAGGGGAGGAGATGAGTGTAAACACAGTCCCAATAAAACGCTGCATGAAGATGCTAATCAATTATGCACACTTCTTATCCCGCACAACCCTTTTTATATCCTCGTCCATTTAGACACTGCACACAGAATGAGGAAAGGTGGCCAGAAGAACGCTTGCTGAAAAAACAAACAGACAGATAGTCGGCTAAAGGGAAAACAGACAAAGAGAGGAAACAGAATACCTAAAATGACAAAATGAAAGATGGAAGCAAAGACGGGGTGGAAAAGAGCATGATGGAGGGAGAGAGACACAGCCCTCTGTTTCACTAAATGAATGTGACTGGCTCCCTGCCCAGCTGCTAAATAATGCATATGGCAAACGGGTAGCCGGCACATGCATTTAACTGGGTTAATATTTAAGTCCATTCAACTGGAGAAAGAAGTGGACGAAGAAAAGGTGTAGGTGCAGAACGAGAAGGAGTAGGAGAAGAAGCAGGGGAGGAGCAGGAGAGGAGACAAGCCTTTCATGATTGCAGGATAGAACAGTCACTTTTTGGCCGGCTCATCCCATCCAGAACCTTAGATACTAAACGTACTGTATACACTCCCAGAAAATCAAAGGGTTCCGAACTGTTCTTCGGAAGTTCTGACAGGAAAACTATTTTTGTTTCCAGGTAACACTTTTGAACTTAGAACGTAACACTTTCTTGGGTTCCATTTACAACCATCTATGGGAGGGTTTGTTCATAGAATCCATGTAGTTATACTTGGATATACTTGGGAACCGAAAGACTCAGAGCAAAGGCAATTTGCCTGAAACCAAAAGGGGTTCCACCTGGAACCAAAAGTGTTCTAGCTAAAACCATAACCAGAGTCATCAAAGGTTAGAGCCAAAGAACCATGTTGAATTTTTATTTGCCAAAAATGGTGTCTGTCATCTCAGGACTAATATCCACACGTAAGGAAAGGACTGTTTAGACTCTCCAGCTCCAGTTCTCATACATAGCATCATATCCTACCCACAGCCCTAGACAAGGTCTCTTCACCATGCCGTATCACATGCCCGTCCCCAGGAAAATGGAGAATCAAAGTAACAGATGATGGTTGCTGGCGTACAAAGTAATCTTGTCCACCGCAGACAGCGGACAGCAGGTCTGTGTCCTTTGCTAAATCTCTCTCTCTCCTCTCCTCTCGTCATCAAACACTTCCTTCTACAGGTAGCAACACAGGAGGGGCCGGCCGCTGACCCATAATCCCTTTCAGCGCTCCCTCTGACACGACATAAGGCATGTTTCAAGGACAGACAGAGAAAGAGAGAGGGAGAAAAGAGCACCTAGCTCTGAGAGCTCTGCAGGCAGGATGACTCAGCTAGTGCTAGACCTGCAACAGCCCACTAAGATGAGGTGAGAAACACTTCAAAGTTGTACTATTAACAGTACAGAGGCTATAAAAAACAATTCATAAACACCACCCCGAAATTATAAATGATCTGCAAATGCTGAATGTGGGGAAGTACTATTCCATGTGTCCCATTGCACCAGGCTTTTCAAAGCTAATCCCGTCGTGTCAAGCCAGCTCGTTGCTCGACCCAGTATAAATGCCTCAGCGAGAGACAGACACACAAAGATAACAGCTGTCTGCCATTGAACAGTCATACTTGTCAGCCATTTCAAATAGAGAGCTTTCAACATGTGTGTCTGTGTGAGGGTTGGTTTGTGTTGGCGTGTGAGTGAGCGAGAGAGAGAGACAGTTATTGTGTTTTATCAGACAAGTGCACCTTGAAACCCCTTTTGTTTGTTACAGAGAAAAGGGGTTGATTTCCCGCTGCTCTCTCTAATCACCCTAACCCCCACCCCACTCACAAACAAACATACACACACACAAACTAACACACACACTTCAACCTCCTACCCAGAATACCAAATGTATTTTATTAAGCAAACTATCATCAGAAACCCGGCATACGAGACAAGCCATGACATAAATTCTAGAATTTTCTGGAATGTTATTGGAAAGATGCTACAGCAGTCTTCTAAAAATAATCAGTTCCAAGTACTAGACCCAAATTTCCAATACTGTTAGTGTAACACTATCCCAGTGGGGAATACTGTCCCATAGAATGAGTATAGAACTCTATTTAAACTCTATTTAAAACTTTACTTATGCCAGTGCTATACATTGTTGTTTTATGTTCTTAGAATGAACTGTCCCTTTAGGTTCTGTGACACCTCTCTCCTGTTTGGCCAGTGTTAGGATAGGCATTAGGCAGGTTAGGCTGGTGCTTGTAGATCTGATTGATGGAATCTGATTGATTATTTCGTTAAGCTGTTTTAGATGAGTTAGTTGTTCCTATATAAACACTGGCCAAGCAAGAGGGAGGTATTGCGCATTGATTATCTGTTACGTGTTGATTCCTGCTACGTGTATGTGTGTGTTCTCTTGGACTTGGTGTTTATGGACTCTACTTTATGTCCTGGTCACATATAGCATTGTACGTATATTACATATGTACGTATGTGTGTATGTGTATTAGCAGGTAGATTACTAGTCGCATTCTGTGCCGCGAGTAAGAGCACAGTACAGTTGTCTCCTGAAGTTGTCCAATCTCCGTATATGTCTATGTTCGTGTATCAAGCCTGGAACCACATTATACGTTTCATTAAAACAACAAATACAACTTCCTGCTTGGTCTCCCTCCTTTCAACCAGCCATGACACATCCAAAGTGTGGCAGTAATTGATCAATGAAATTGGTAGGACAATGGTATTGTCCTCTATGGCATAGCAGAATATATTATGTTAAGCAGGATTTGTAACTAAGGCCAGCATGTGCCACCTTCATCTACACTATTCTTTTCCCTTACCAGTTGTGTGAGGTCTTTGCCTTGTTGCAACAACTCTTAAGCAGGTAAAGAAGTGTTGGAGATCAAAAACACCTTTCCAACCAAACACATCTCGCCAAGCCGTGTTGATTCTTCATCACATTGCTCGCTCAAACGGGAAGTTCTGGCCTAGAACACGTGCTGGATTCGAACACCTGTAACTACTTTTAAAAAAAATACAAAAACACACAGAGTCTATGGCTTCGAAACCTCCAGAACAAGGCAGTGCATATTGGCATAGCGCTGCCCGAAATTTGGGATAGATAAGTTGAATGATTTACCTTGTCACCTCGCTTTCCAGCGCCTGTAAGTTCAATCACGGAAGTATAGTTGGTGAGTGTCAATCATCCCACACATGATCTGACTAAAGGCTTCCATGTTGGATAAGCAGTATGAAAAGAATCGGCCGGCTTGGCAACATGTGGTTGGATGAACCACGTGAGCGTCCTTCACCATCCTGCATCTGTCTAACGAGTTGCAAAGCTGCCGACAAGGCACAGTTAGTGGGAAATTGGACAAGACCAAAAAAATAACTGGTAACTGGGCCTGGACAAGATTTCCTTTATGGCCATCAGCACAAAGGAATGTTAATTCTGCTCATTTATTGTTTTCTTCATTTAGGCTGTTACCTGCATGCTAGGAGACTTGATGTGAGCAAAAAATACACTAATAACCAGAGAAAGAAACACAGAGGGAAAGAGACATAGAGAAAAATGGAAGGAGAGAGAGCGTGTGTGTGTGCGCGTGTGTGTGTGCGTGTGTGTGTGTGTGTGTGTGTGTGTGTGTGTGTGTGTGAAAAAGGCAATTCGGCCTGAATCGGGGTTTAATAGAGAGAGCGCCCATACAAACACACCCTACATAAAAGCAGAGACAAATGAACATGGACACACGCTTACATAGACATAAAAAGCCTCACCCGTTTCCATCAAACGTGACAAACAGAACGACACCCATGTTTCAAGCGTGCGTCAGTGAGTGTGTGTGTTCTACTTAGATGCTATGAGAGACATAAGATGACATTGAATTGGAGATAGAGGGTCATTATGGGGATAGTTCAGAATTTTGCCAATGCAAGCCGTTATCTAAATCCACAGAGTCAGATGAATTTGTGGATACCATTGCTAATTAGCATTTGCACAGCTGCCAGTGCTTCATTTGAGACAGATCCGGTAGCTCTGAATAATGTTCACTGTTTGCAATATGAAAAATGTAAATGATAGCGATTGTAATTAATTCTAGTTGCATCTTTGTTCATTCTTTCTCTGTGAAAAATGTAGATACCTATTTGGAAAAATATGATTTCACTCTGCACCTGGTAGGCTATTGATGTTTGGTCCTCAGTGTAGCACTTCATCATTTATTTACTTATACATACAATCAAAGTCAGGGACCACCAAAGTGTGCTTTAGCTACTGATAAACGGAAATGGCTGCGTTTGCCAAAGATTAGAAATTGGCCTGTTGCTACTTGCTGTCTGATCAGAAAGAAATTAAATCTTTTAGAATAGTCTACCACACCAGGAGCTGTTTCAAGGAAGCAAAGCCACATTGGAAAGCTAGAAAATAAATTAAGATAAGGCTACTGATAGATAAAGGATGGAAGAAAATAAAAGCTTCTTGATAAAGTAGAATTGCCTGATACAATTTCATACATGACAAATAGGAGCATATTGAAGTAAAACCCCACCCAAAATCTAATAAATCTTCACAGTCACTACCATGCAGTGCAAACCACAAGGTTTTACTAACATGGAGAACAGAGACCTTAGACATTACCCATCCACCAGAGATAGGACCACGCCCCTCTTAGAAAACAGCTGCAAGACACCCTCTGGCCCTGCCACAGCGCATCATCTGGAAGACGAGTAAACACATGTAGCACATCCTTCATTGTGGTTACACTGGACGCGAGGATGAATTCTGCTGTGTGTGTGTGTGAGTGTGTGTGTCACTGTGAGTATGACGTGAGGAGAGCCTATGAGCCAAGGGAAAATCTGGTCATCTCTGACAGCACATCGACTAAAACCCTGCTAGCACTGTCTGTTAATAATCTCAATTTCTCTCTCTCTGCGTCTCTGACTCTCTCTCAAACTCACAGGCACCCTTCCCTTATTCACTTGATCTCTCTCCCTCCCAGTATTTCACTAAATCTTTTCCCTTTTCCCCTCAGTCCCTTTATCGCATCCCGTTTTGTCAGCCATCTAACCCTGTCGAAGTGTTAACACTTCGTCAGAAGTCAAGTCTGCCATGAGGGTTTTCTATTTGTTTGTGTGCGCTGTGTTGTTGAGCGTGTCTGAATGCATGCAGACGTTATCGTCACCCACACCCTCCGCCACAGCATTCCCTCCAGACCGGCTCAATCCCAGAATCCCCCGTCCTTCTACTGTGGCACAAACACAACTCCATCCTGACAGTTCGATTGGCCCGCTTTCCCGGGAGGAGGTGGAGTGACGGGTTTGTGTGTGTGTGTGTGTGTGGTGGGGGGGGGGCATGTCAGAACTTAGAGGAGCGCTGGTGGAAGAAGAGGGTACGTCCCAGAGATGGCAGCTCATTCAACATGATTCACAGTGTGTCCGCTGCCCAGGCCGTCAAACCACATCAGCCTTCAAATCATTAGAATCACAGCGGTTGACTAGGGGTACAGATGTGTACACCACACCAGGGACCAGGAAGAGGTTTTGGGTCGAGTCCAAATACAAATGACTTCCAAATCACATAATTAAATGATGTAACCAGAGCAAACAAATTTGCCCAATGGGAAAGGGAGATATTTGTCAGTTCACACAGAAGTTCCAACTAAGATTGAACTTTGCCTCTGAACCGGAGCTTTACTTACCAAAAGACTTTGAAATGAAATCCTTCTGGTAAAAACAATCTCTTTCAAAAGATTTTGCTCAGGGAGAGTTAATGTTTCATGTAGTATTTTACCAATATTCATCCAGGTGCGTTGATCAACAAAAAATTCCTATTTAGAGCGACCGCCAGGGAATGTTACACGGCAAGGAGGCTCAAAGATTTTATCTAGCAACAATTCAGTTACTCTAACCAATAGGTTACTTGCCATTGAGGAGTAGCAGAACAGTAAATAAACACAAATATATTAAATATACAAACACCCTTTCATTTTGTATGTGAACCTCATAGAGCTCAATATTTTTCTTGGGTTACTAGTCTCTATCTTCAAAGGTTGTACGGGCTTCCATCAGCATAATTTCAAAATGCCTGTCAATCACAGTCTACAATTGTTGTTACTGAAACATGTGACAAGTATAAACACACAAATCTGGTCCCCTGTGTGAGACTATACACACAGGTATAGTCACGTAGGAAAAACATTATTTAACTGTATGTAGTACTTGAAAACAATATATGATTTTCACTGATCCCTTACTCTAAAACAACCCTAATCCTAACTTAACCCCAAACTTAAAAATGAAGACTGCATGCGATTAATTTAAAATCCTTAAATGAATCAGCATTTTTCATCCGGAACCATCCACGGCGAGTGCTTGATTTGCAACAGTTTTTACGCGCTGTACCAACATTTTAAAATGACTTCAGTAACTTTTAAAATGCATGACTTGTGAGGGAGATGTCCGAAGCACTTCATAGGTAGTTTTTTCATAGAGCAATACAGTCTATGCTGAAGACTAATTTATTTAGTAAGTTCTATGATATAGTGTAGTCTGGCCCAGGGGGCTAAAAGAGAACGGCGACACTGTTAGACAAACCACCCATGCTGGGTTGCCTGGTAGGCTCACCTCTATCCACTGGGATATTCTCACTTATGAGCAGGCCAGTGATTCTTTCTGGGCAGAATCACTGGCCTGCTCATGTTGCCCCATGAAACCCTACACTTGTGGGATGGGAATACACTGTGTGGACTATACTCAACCCTTTTTCAGAGTGGTTGCGGTGTATTGGTGTCCCTTTGGTGGTGTGGTCTCGGCAATGTGGGTGGGTCTGAAGCATGCCTGTTTGCTCCTGCCCAAGGCTTTCTTTTTGCAGGACCACGTCTCCAGTCCCCCCATCTCAGCCCCAGATGTTATGCTGCAATAGTTTATGTGCCGGGGGACTAGGGTCATTTTGTTCTTTCTCAGTCCCCACTTAAGTTTCATTGATATGTAACAGGGGACGAGAGACAGTTTATTAATTTACTTTTGGGGTCAGAGTTGTATCGAGGTACTACGCTATAAAAGGCATGAACAGTACATTCTAAATATTTCTAATGCCATTTTGAGCCTAGGAGGACACAAAACCTTAGAACATGCTTCAGGATGTTCGATACCAACATTTTGACTTTAACACCAATATTTGGTTTGGTACCTCGGTATCGATACCATGTCAAAATCACTGATAACCATAAAAGCACATGTGTAATAAGAAAGTATCTGAAAATGTAAAACTGTAGTCTATGTAATACACAATATTATTATGTATATTCTGAAAAGCTTCCTAGGC
Organism: Umbra pygmaea; assembly: GCA_016801145.1. Classification (NCBI taxonomy): domain Eukaryota; kingdom Metazoa; phylum Chordata; class Actinopteri; order Esociformes; family Umbridae; genus Umbra; species Umbra pygmaea. Next base: position 33,593 of record JACXGM010002848.1, on the reverse strand, counting down.
TTGAGCAGACGTGAGAATGTGCGGGCCGTCCGCAAAGTCTTGTCTGGCTCTGTAACTTGGCGAATTCTAACTGAAGTGTCAAAACTCACCAAACATTACAAAATAAAGTTTACACTACAGTTACTGTCATACGCCTTTGATGTTGACTATTCAAATAACATCACCTCCACCAATTAAAGTTTGATCACCGGTGTGGATTATTCACATCAAAATGCCAAAACCCAAATGGGAAATGCTATTAACTGTTTAATCCGCCACCATTTAAATTTCTGTTAAACTTGAGGGTGTCAAACAAACATCAAAATCCCTCAAGAAATGCATGTTATCCTCTGTATATGGTTAATATTGCACGCAGCATGGATTACTTACCACAGATGACATGTACATATACTCGCTGTGCTGTGCAACTACAAGACTGGCATGGTAAGATGCAATTGTCTCTGTGAGCCTGACTCTGGCTCATCCATAACACACAGGAAACATGACTCACAGATCCACCTCCCAAGGATGAAACGCAGCAACTAATGGGAAAAATCACTCACGTGTGATGCTCAATTGATCCCATGGATTATATGTAAATAAGTGTAAAAGGTGTGGGAAATTAGGTGTAGCCTATAAAAGGACGCGTAAAAGATGGTGCTATACATGATGCGCAATGGCTGCTCCGGTCAGGGCTCGAAATACAAGGCGTGCCGCCTTATGTATATAAATATGTCCCAGGACGGTTCATTACAGACTTTGGGTCGTTTACAGGATGATGGCCAGAAAACATACCTTGAATAGGCTATAAAACTGGTTACTAACATATATGTTTAAACACAAGGCTGATGAAGCAGTTCATCATTGATCATAAAAGTTGATAAAATATAAAACATAACATGTTAAATTTAATAAAATTTTGCTTCACCACATCGGAAGAACACCAATGAGATTGCCAGCACATGACCGACCTTCAGTGTTGAATTATGGTTTAAATAATGTCAGTTGTTGTCTCAACGTTGAAACAACGTTGATATAACGTTTAACGCTAAATGGTTGAAAAAGGTTAACAAAAACACTTCTTAATCAACGTTGAAATTTTGTTGAAATAATATCAGTGTTGTTTCATTTTGCTAAATCAAAACATAATTCAACGTTGATTCAACCTTGGTCTCTACGTTGATTCACCAGTGAATCAATATTGAAATGCCGGCTGGGAATGATCGGATATTGACTATAGGGTAAATGCAAGATGATATAGGCTATGTAATTATTCAGGTTATGTAAATATAAAACCATTCCAATGTAGTTCAAATAGGCATAGTATTATTAGAATGTGAATTATACCAGGCTGGACAACAGGCAAGATGCTGTCACATTTCAATTGTCTGTAGACTGGCTACAGTAGCTCTAGAGAAAATGGTTGTATGATCTTCTTGACCTGAGATAAATACATACTAATTCAAATGTGCAAAACTGTTTTAGCACAAGATTTTTGCATTTGTGTAAAAAAGTTAAGCCACAAGCCCACATCTGCATATTCATTTATGTTAGGAGGCAAGGCGGGGTCAGTGGGTCATAAACGTGCCGTCAATGTCACGTTGAATGTGAATTATAAAGGAAAGGTGCGCAGGACCTGGTGTACAACCGGTTTTATACATGTGAATATTTCTGTGTGTAGGTACTTTTCCAGTTTTGGGCATACGCCATATTCTGGTATGTAAGATGCACAATCTTTTATACATGAGACCCCTGGATTTCTCCCAGGGGTTAATTCCTTATCTTTATACTCCTTGTAGTTGAGCATTCAGATCATGTATATTTTTCTTTCATTTAACAATTCAGTTTCGAAGTTAGATGAAGTTATGAATAATCAAACCACATCTGAAAAACAATAATCGTTGGTGGTTTATAGTTATTCGATAGTTTCAATCAAAAGAGTTACATTTTCAATAATAATTGAATAGTTGTTCATTTTGTGCAGTAGGCCTGATATTGCCTGATAGTGCTTACTGCGGCAATCAAACGTCAATGAGTCAAACTTTAAAACCCCTTTTACAAACTTGCGCTGCGATGTATTTGTGTTCCCCTTTATCATTTGGCTTGTAAGCCAAGTACTTCCATATTTTACTACAAGCAGCATGCTTTTACACAGTCATAACATGCTAGGTTATTTAGGTTAAGATTAGAGTAATTTGAGGCTAATGTTAGGGTTAGGTTAAGGTAAATATCATTTTTTTTACATTTCGTAAATGTACAAGGCTTTACGTTTCCATGGCTCCTGAAACGAACATGTGTACACATTTTTCTGTTTTGTAGGACTGTTTACGAATTGCAGTGAGAAAAAACTGTTTATTTAGCTAAGCATTAAAGTCCCTATCAAATGTTGTGGTTCCACCAAAAAAATAAATTTGCAAAGTTAACAATCAACTTTTTATACTGTGGAAATATTACAGCTCCCTTTGATTAATGTTTGTAGATCTCTACCTCTCTTCGTTACCCTATGAATTAGCCTATTTTTCAAGTAGCCTACCTTATGTATTTGGATCCACATTCACTTAGTTTGTCATGTAATGAAGATTTAAGTATTCTGTCCTTAATGTTACATCCTTCAAATGTGGCATAGCCCCATTTTAACCACATTGTAGTAAACTTGAGCTACTAGACAAGAGCTTGATACAGGTAGGATCAAATGTCAAGGTCAAGGTCATTTTATTTGTATAGCGCATTTACAACAGCCACTAGGCCGACCAAAGTGCTTTACAGAAAAGTAATACATCTAAAAAGAAAGTAATAAAAAACTACCTATATCACAACACACAGTAACACAAGTAATAAAAAGGTAAAATCAGCCAGAGATGAGAAGGTTAGTATGCTAAAGTGAACAGGTGGGTTTTTAATAGGGACTTGAAGACAGACAAGGTAGGGGCCATTCTAATCTGTAGGGCCATGGAGTTTCAGAGTGGCGCGCCTGCTACCGCAAAAGCACGCTCACCATATGCTTGAGTCTAACACGAGTAACTACCAGCAAAGCCTGATCAAGAGATCTTAGGCTTCCGGAAGGAGTGTAAGGATTGACAAATATCTCCACACCCAGCTTCTCTCCAGATAAGCAGCAGAATTTTATACTGTAGCCTAATATAGCAGTGATTCTACATGGTGCCTTGATCAAGAGCACAGTGGTAAGATTTGGTTGCAATATGGGAACAGAAACCAGAAACCTTCGATTAAAATTTACTTTAGGTTTTTTCAGGGCCAACATTTAAATGCCATGACAACATGGTTTAAATGGACCAGATTGGAGAAAGACAGCTACTGCACTTAGTCAATTCCTAGTCAAGTACTGCCTATAGTTTACCACAGACTTTTTAACATGATGGACTGCTTTTAAAACATTTTTTTATTTAGGGCCAAATTTGAAAATATTCTAAAATTGCGATTAATACGGAAAATAATGTGATTAATAGTGATTCATTACATTAATCGTTTAGCATGAATGCTAAAATTATATATATTTTGTAAGTAATGAACGGCCAAAACATCTTTACATCCCCAAAAGGTCCTTATCGAAATGTTCCAAAGCTCAAACCAGCCATAACTTGGATTAGAACTGGAGTATTTACACACACACTGTACAGTATATATCAACACAGTGGGTTGTGGGATCATACATCTGTACACACAAGGGAGTCAGGTCACACATGGCAAAACACCATGCGCACACATGAACACACACGCACGTGCACACTACCAGTCCCAGATTCCTGCCAGGTGGCATGTAGGCAGACAGGGGTACGTAAACAGAGGACACAGATGGTAGTAGAGCAAGGGAGCTAAATCTGACCAAAAAGAGAGAAAAGTGAGAGAGTTGAAGTAAGTGACAGAAAACGCAAGCGATACAGAGAAAGTGAGAGGAAGCGACAGGAAGCGAGAGGAAGTTCTTATCAGTTAGCTCCTCCCCTGAGAACACGTGCTGCTGCACTACTGCCAATCACACCAAGTTCCAAATGTTAAATAAACAAACAGAAACAGATATATTCTAGAAATGGCCAGTTAAGAAAGAGATCTGAAAACATAAAAACACTTTTTAACATTGCTAGCGGTTCCCCTTTTCTTTTCAATGTTTTTGGCAAACCTCGACAAAAAATTGTAAAACATCCCACACACAGCTCACCCCCCATACAATGGCCATCCCCATTAAATTATGCATTGCACTGCAGCAACAGTTTCTAAAAGTAAGAACCAGAGCCCAGCCATTGATCGCTCCACAGCCCTGCCTGCCGAAAGACGAAAAGGCATAACAAACAAAGAGAAGTATATCAGTCATCGTCATCAAAAGGAAGGGTCAACTTACACAACTTAACTAAATTATACGGCAATCATATCGACCTCACATTCACTATCAGTTCATTTACCTGTACATTGAATGACCTCTCATCTTTAAGTACTCTATCTGCTGTGTTTTTTCTAAATAAATATCAAGATATTAAGATTGTTTCCTTGTAATTAAAAAACATGTCCACATTAGAATTCAATATCCTCTTGATTATGAATATCCTTTGTGTATCCTGAAGCCCGTCAACAGATTGCATACTGTCTGCAGTAAGGACAGATGACCTTGAAATTGAGTCCCACCTATTCTACAGCAGCTGGCAGATACTTTAAGTGTTAAATGCTTCCAACCAGGCTGAAAGTGTTGAAGTAACGTTATTGTAGCGACCCTGGCACCAGTATTATAGCACTGTACAGGCTACGGTGTTCAATGTTTCGGGGACAATACGTTTTTTCAGGATTCAATGCCACCGCTCTTAACGTGAAAGTAAAAGCATTGCCCAGTGCAGACAGCAAGAAGAATCAGGACAACATACCACAAATGAGTCCTAATGGTGGCCTGGCCGCACGACTAGCTGATAATTTTCACAGCATGGGTCCATCGTTCACCTTATGTGAAGCCCGACCATCGTGTTTTGTAGATAATCTTGATGAATTAGGTTTTTATTACCAACTTGGACTAGCCTACCCAGCACTGTGTTAAAAAGATTTAACTAAAAGAGTTGCTAATTTCTTTTTGTACCAAACCGTTACATAAAACAATCCTTACAATTAGATTTGTCTTTTAATATAATCAGATAAATAGATAGAGAAACACTTTCATCAAGTAGGATTTGTCCATATATCTGTTCCTTTCATTTTATTATCTGTCTTTAGGGCCTGCATTTGACATTTGGTGGAGGGGAGGTGAGGAGTGTGAGAGCCGCGCTTCCTGGCCACGGTGAACTCTGTGGCGGGTAAATTTAGTGGGCGTCATCCCTGCCTTCCCAGGGCAAGAATTACCACCAACCCCTGCTGAGAGAGGACCATGAGGGGGCGACCAACCACAGTGTGGCAGCTGTGATTAAATCCACCCCCGTTTGGAAAGGAAGGGGGGTCAGCATACAGTGTGCCTGCCAGGAGACGGAAACCCCGCCCACGGCTCTGACTCAGATGGTGTGACTGAGTCGCCCGCTGGCTTCTCTCCGCGCTTAGACACTTCTCCTTCACAATGCCCACCCCCAGTTGCTCTAGGAACCAGAGTGAGGGATGGGGGGCACGTGTTTCAATCTTTGGTCCTCCCAAGACCGCTCAGTTGCCTCTCTGATGGAACTCATAGGGTTGTGACTGCATCACTAGGTACGACAAAATCGGGGTAACTATATTACATGGGTCCATCTGTCAGTTGGTCTGTCTGTCTGTCAGCAGTTGTTTTTGTTTTAAAGATTTTTTGGGGGGTATATTTATTATTTTATTATTGTCAGTACAGTAGAATTCAGAAGCTAAGGAGACAGGTTTGTAGAGGGAGTGTCGGGAGCTTACAACACTACAACAAAGTCTGGCACAGTTGTTGTTCTTTTATAACATTCTGTTAAAGTTGTTCTGCTTAATACCACAGGGAAAAGCGAAGGCAAAGGGCAACGTCCTTCTCCTCCCTCCTTCTGGACCTGTGCTGTCCTTAAACGCCCTTGCTCCCTTCAACTAACGTTTAGCTCCTCCCCTTGTCATAAGTTGACCTCACAAGAAAATCTGCATTGTACAGTAGCTCAGTCCAATAGGATTCAAACTGAAAAGCACAGACATCCATGTGGCAGCTGACATTGCAATCATGCACACACAGACCCTGACTAAAGCGAGAGCTGAGCGGTTAACATGACAGTTATATGGGTAGACATTAAAGCCTGAATCATCCCATTATTGTGTTCCACGTTGGTATGTTTCTCATAGGCACTGCTATGGCAGCGTCATCGACTGCATATAAAGGAGTGACCTTGAGAAAATTGTTCACAAATCACTAGCAAACAGACTATGTATATTTCAGTATACTGTGTATGAAGGCTTGTTGTCTGAGGGAAATCTAGTTTTGCAACGTCCAAACTCTTGGAGGTGAAACATTTGTTAGGGATGATTGGGATGATTTATACCACTACAATTATGTCATGGGACCACCACTACAGAAGAGTTGAGTAACAGCCGATGTGACTGGCAGATCCTAAGCCTCAAATGGTGTTAGGCCTACAGTCAGAGTGATGTGGATCATTCGTCATCAATGACAGATGACAAGAAGTTAGTGAGAAGAGTAAGTCAATCAGCAGGGAGAGAGAAAGGGACGGAAAGAGCGAGATGAAGAGTGGGAAAGAGAGATATATAAGGAGAGAAATGCATGGAAAGACTGATGGAAAGAAAAGTGTGAGAGATCAAGTGAAATCACTACGGGACAAAGAGTGAAGGATCAAGAAGTGACAGGCAGAAGAGGAGCCCTAAAAAGACTGAGCGCAGCGTACACACAGAATTCAACAAAACATTTCAAAACTTTAAAACACTAGACTAAACACCTTACCAAAACTTTCATTTTCAACACACTTACACCTTCAATGTGCTTAAATACTACTTACGACACATTACACACCTGACTCTACATGTGCTTAAATCCTACATTAAATATTTTATTTCAACCAATGCAGATAGCAAAATCAGCAAACAGGGAAACGTGGCACAACCCTGACCTTCCAGAGGACATCCCAATGAGTCATTGTATTTTGCGGCATAATGCTTTTACCGTCCACTGCAACTGCTGTAGAACGCTGATTATGGCACTTCACTGAAATAGTTGATGCATTTGTGCTCAATAGGAAAGAATGCGATCACGGTTTTTTGAACATGAAGACAGAATTCATATTTGTCTTACTACTGTACTTCTATTTAGGGATCGTAAAAAGGAGAACATCTTTTATTATTAAAATGTCATTTTTTATAACTGGTCTGTTACATAAGGCAAACACAGCTGAAACAGTATAGCTTAAGGAGCAATCTTTAAAGGTTCTGTCTTAGCTAACAAGGGTGACGTAGTGCTATTCAAAGAGAGTCAAGTAAGTTGATGGAGAAATAAAGATCTGCAGCGCAACCAAATGAGGTTGACATGAGACACACAGGCACCAAGCCTTGAGTGAAGAAATTATGTATATAGTGTATACATACTTTATATACAGTCACTGGCCATGTCTGATATATATGTATCTCTTGATGAATCTAATTGTTTTTCTTAGTGTGCTTTATGAATATATTATCTGTATTTATGGTGTAATTAAACATTTTTGTGGTAGTGATGCATGTATTGCAGGGCTCACTTGAAAACAAGATTCTGGTCTCAATATGATTTCTCTCTGTTTAAATGTAGTAATGATAAATATATTATATACCTTCTCAATTTCTGATGTTGTGCATATTACTAATCACAGCGTAGCAAGAGTACCATATCTCCATCGACAGGATGTTCCCACAGAATTTGGGATTGGTCTCACTGAGCCAAATGTGATTATCAGATTAAACTCTTATCGATTAAAGGACTATATTATAATTAGATTGGCACTTGTACTTAGATTGAAATTCAACACTAGATTATTCAGTCAAAGATACACTTCCGTCTACTTGACTATTACCATGGTTGCACTAAATATTCTGCTTGTGAGTGTGTACCTGATCCATTAGGAAATGTAGCAGGCACATTATCAAGCCAATACAAGTTGTCTCCAAAGAATCCATCTCACTCAACCAAATGTGAAAATCAGATTAAAGGGGTAAAGGATTTTGATATATTAAAGTATTTTTATTAATTTGGCATAGTCTTCCTAGTCATTGACTAGTATCACGGTTGTGTTAAATATTCTGCTTGTGAGAATACACTACAGAAAATGTAGCAGGCACAGAAATAAATCTCTACAAATAAATAAATCAAGACGATTTAGCAAACTAGACCGGTAATCAAATAATAAAAGGCAAAGTACAACAGAGCAAACTCTCTAGCGGACCACTGACAGTATTAAGTAACAAGTTCCTTGTTTGGTGTGTCTGCATGGTTTTCTCCCTGTATGCATGTGTCTGTCATTCATGAAGCCAGACCAAAGGCCCTGGGCACATGATGACAAGAGCGCTGGTGTTGGCCAGGTCACATCCTGGACATTTATAGACATTCCCCGTCCTTCAGGTGCCCACACAAGCTCACAGAACATACATGCATCAACACCAGTTAGCTTTACAGACGCCTGCCTCTGTTAAAGTAACAGCTCTTAGATCAGATTGGTTGACAGATAAAGCTATGACTCTGTAAAACGATGTTTATTACTAGTCTATGACAGATTCATGGCCATATTGGTAAAGTAACCATGAGTGAATCCGTTAATTGCTGTCATATTACCCACATTCCAGTAATGTATAGTAATTCATCTAACAACACTGTAATATTAACACCATAAAATGGACGGAATTTACAGCTACTAAAGCCGTGTGGCTGGAATCTACCTCCATGGCTTGTCGTTCAACAGGCCTTCCGATGCAGTAAACCCAGTTTGACCCCAGCCATTATAAATGCCTGTACCTTCTCGTTGGTTTTCCAAAAGCAGTTTAGCATCCTGTGTGTTTGTGTGTGTAGGGGGTGCTCTACAAAAATACACTAGACATCAGGACTGTGTGGGGGTGGATGTGCTAGGTGACGCGTGTAGGCGTCCGTCCGCTACACGGATACTGTACCGTTAGTGGTTGGCATGCCAATTGACTGGCTGCTGGCTTTCCAGGAACAGCAGGCAAGCTAGCACTGGCGTAGGCAGAGAGCTGGCATCACGCACTGAAGCTGAAACCCCACCCCCCATCCCACAGACACACACACATTTCCACATGCATAGCCTATGGCACTGACAACATCTTGATCCTTCTACAGAGCCTAAAAGAAAGACAGAATGATTAAAAAAAGAAAGGAGAACAAAAAGTAGAAAGACAGAATGTGGAAAAAGAGTAGAACGAGAGTGGAGGGTAGGACAATGAATCGAAGATTGATTTAGAAAAGGCAGGGAGAGATGTCGCGGAGTGAAGAGAGAGACACACACGCAGTGAACATGAAAGAAACACAGCTGTGCTTTTAGCGCTGAGGGTCTGTGAGGATCTCTGCACAGCCAGAGGTCAGTGGAAGGTTACTGCATCAGGTGAGGGAACAAAACACTGTAGTTAACAAACCACATCCCCTGAGTCAATCTCTTAACAGAGGCCACTGACAGGGTCCCACAACCCACACTTAGGAAAAAAAATGGTTCAGAAAAGGTAACCAGCTGTTCCTGTAGGATAACCCATGTTTTTTCAGGTAGGACCTTTTTGGGTTATACAGTAGGGCTGGGCGATAAAACGATAACTATATGTCTCGCGATAGACACGTAATCAAAATCAATAAAAGATGCGTTCGATTAAACGTTCAATCATTTCATTTCCTTAGTCGGAAGAAACCAGAGGTTGCGAAGCAATTTTGGTTGCATGAACAAAAGCAACGCGCTCTCTGTTAACCAAGCAACGTAGCGAGTGACACACTAACAGCCAATCAATTAAAAGTATCAAGTTTGGTTGCGCAATATTGTTGTCTCGTAAGTCGTGTTGGATTCTTCAGTAACTGAAACTGAAATTGATAAGTTGAAAATTAGTGTGGCAACGAGCAAGGAAATTGTTGATATAACGGCAAAAGTCAGCTCGCCAGTAGACCTCACCAAGACTGGTAATACCACAAACTTGTTTTCCCCACTTTCTCAGGTCTCAGGTTTCTCTGTTTATATTTAACACTTTGCACTATTTCATTACACTTTATTAAGCATTTCTTAAGTACTCTAATTGTGCACCTTAGTGTAACATATACTTGTTAAGTGTTCATTGTGACTTATGTTTACATTTTAATTATTTGAGTGTTTTCCATGGTTGTGTTGATATTTCTGCCTTTATAACTGAGGGGATTATAATCAGTGGAAGGTTAAATTTAAAATAAAAATGTTTAAATGTAATATTTTTTTCCTGTTCCTTCTAAATAGGTCATAACATTTGTCAATAATTATCGATATCGACCGATATGAAACACTTATATCATGATAGAGTTTTCAGCCATATCACCCAGCCCTATTATACAGTATAAAACCATTTCTGGTAAGTGTTCTACAGGGTTCCACCTTGAACAAAGAGGTTCTACCGAGAACCAAAAGGGTTTTACCTTGAACCCAAAAAGTAGTTAAAAGGGTTCCCATTTGGGAAACCAAATACCTGTTATGGAACTATTTTTTCTTCAGGGTGTATCATCTCACCACTAGATATGGAGCCTGCCATATACAACCTGTGTGCTGCTATCTTGATCTGCAAACCACTACATTTAAAAAAGATAGAAAGAATCAGCTCCTACTTTAAAGCTTCTTGTTAGTGCTTGTTAGTGCTCATGTCACCATGCTCTCAGGCTTGCAGACAGCCAGGCATGTAAAGGTTGAGAAAGAAGACAGCATGTGGGTAAATGGTAACAATTACTAAATCACAGGAGGGTAGCGTCAACGCAAAAACAATAATGAATCATTTAAATCAGGGGTTCTCATACATCTGAGTGGGGACCACCAGCCGTTCCTTTGGTTTGATTTATTGCAGAGCTGGAACACCTGACCCAAAAAGAAAACTAATCATCAAGCCTTTGATTTGACAACTGAGAAGAGCTAGTTCCAAGCTAGAAATGGAAAATGTGAACCGTTGGACTGTCCCTGAGGAGAAGTTTGAGAACCACAGATGTACATAATAGGTAGTAGCCCTAGTCATAAAAAAAGGTAAGACGCATTAGCATGTCGTTGGCCTCCACTACATCGCTAAAACTAATCTCATAATACAGATCACTAAAAGTAGCATTAAACAGACCCCAGCCTCTGACTGCCCTTCCTAATTTGCACTTTAGTGACAAGGCTATGACATCAGGATAATACATTAGCTACATTAGGACATTTACATTACATGACTATGGCATTATGATTAGGTTTAGCATGAATGCTAAAAACTGCCATGAGGGGATTCTATGAAAATAGAATAGACATGGGCTAGCAAGATTCTATAGCGATTACAGAGTAGAGCCAGTAACCAAAAGGTTGCTGGTTCAAATCCCTGATTTAATTACATTAACAAAATATGCCGTCGTGCCCCTTAACTCTAATTGCTGATAATATTATGTCTGGATAAGAGTGTCTGCTAAATTACTAATCAAGCCTTTCTAGGGAAATTATTGATATGTTAAATACTTCAGTAAATGGAACCTGCGTCTGGTTTTCACTCTTCAGGTTTGTATTAGTCTATTAAAGTGACACTCCATCCCTCCCTCTCTAACTAACTGTTCCTCGCCACCAAGGAGTCCAAAGGTAATTGGAGATAAAGAGGGTTTACTCCTTCAGATATGTGCCCGCTAAAGGTGCCTTGCCGGGGGACATCCATCAACAGCAGCAGGCAGAACTGGAGGGCTTTCTTTTGAAGCATAGGGGGGTGAGCTGGATCAATGAGCACCAGACAGCCTTTGATGGAAAGATCTCCAGACTCAATGACACTCTGTAGCATTCTGTCCCCAGAAAGTCTGTTACCCCCATAATGTAATGGCAGTCCCAAAACGGTTTCATGTCGCGATTTTTAAAAAGCCTTTTTCTTCTTAATATGGTAGATTTACAGTTTAAGGTTGGGGTGAGTTTAAGACTAGGATTATGCTAAGGGATTAGATTAGGATTAGTAGAAATGTGACAACTTCGAAAGCAAATACATTTTGATTAATATAGCTAAGTTAGACATATGTGTGTGTTTGTGTCTGCATTGCTAGCCACAATGTGTTCGGTGTGTGCGCTCTATTAGCCGTCTCCTCTACGTCCACATAGAGCTACCTGCTAGGCTGGCATGGTGTGAACTGGGCCACAGACCAACACACCCTAGCTGCTACGTCATCTGGCAAACATTCACAAGCTCACAACCAACCCAGACGCCAGACACTTCTATCTGCAGCACAAGGGCTACTGAGAAAGAAAGAGATAGGGGCTTAGTAGGTTCATTGAAAGAAAGTTGCGGGACTGAAACAATAATGAAGGGATAGAGCCAAAAAAGGCAGTGACACAGTGATTAGAGACACAAGGAAATACAACTGTAAGCAATAGGGGTCAGCAAACCAATATTTTGTAGGGTCAACTTTCATTTGAATTTTTTTAAAGATAACTAGGACATAGAATGCCTCATCAGGAGTTTAATTAAATTCCAAACCTTGACTCCAAATTAAATAAATGCTCAGCTTCGTTTCTAGCCGAGGATGAAACACTGTGGTTTTCACTGTAATATGTCTTATTCACACTCCTATAATGATCCTCTAACTTGTGAACACCTGTTAGACATCCACTGAGCCATCAAGATGGGTTACATTCAATACCGCGGGTATTGAATTTAACACAGAATCTGTTTGGTCTTTGTTATTGTGGTGACTCGCTAATAGGGACATGGAGATGTTGGGAGCGGCATTTTCTGAGTGAATATACTAATACATCTCTGGCTAAAACTTTTCCATTAGCAAAACCGGTGAATCACATGTGCCCTTCTGTCTGACCTGAAAAGAACGCAAAATGCATGAACACACTCATGCAGGCACGCACACACACAAAGTCACACACAAAATTGTAAAATACAGAACAATTATATAATACTATTACAAAACACTGAATATCCTTAAGGACCAATGTATCAACATGAATTAAAACATATGCTTGCAAAAGTAGTGTGTTTAATTAAAGCACTATATTTGAAATAGAAAATTCCACTGGTAAGTATCCCCCTTAACAACAACCTTACAAGTAATGTTTATAGAAACATTTTGCCTATGTGTTTTTAAATTACTTTTCATTCCTGCATATTCTCAAAATGACAACTATATTACAAAAATGTTTTTTCACAATGTCTTTTATTGGCTGTGATTTGGGGGAGGATCTTAGGCTATAACTCAGCATGTCGTACTGTAGTGTTCATTTTGTATTGACATTTCCATAATTTACCAGATATTCACATCAGGACATTAGGGTTTATGAGTACAGGATAATAGAGAGACACACATATGTGACTCACTTAAAGACAATTGTACAGAAAAGTACATTTGCAAACAAAAGAATTTCTGAAAATGATCGTGTTACAAAATACTGTACATTGGCTCATAGTTCCATATAAAATACAAATGGAAAAAAAGAAACACTCAAAGGAAATTGAACTATGCATGGTTTTTCAAATAATTTAACTTAATTACTGCCTTCTCTATCTGATTCCACGCAGGACAGGAGGGCAGTGGCAGAGAGATAAGGAATGGCGGTTCTCTGAGCCAGCTGGAGCCTGGAGAGTAAAGGGAGGAGGTAATTGTACAGTATAATATTTAATAGGATTCGGAAAGATGTCACACACTGAGGTTTTCTATGACAAACTTTCTTATCGCTCCAAGCGATCGCGTGGCAAGCTACTCATGGCTAAGAGACTTTTAAGAATAGAAAACACCATCAATAGAGGGCTCTTAAATTTGTTCCCTTCCACACATATCCATATAGATTTCCTCGAATATCGAATGATAAATCCCATGAATTGTGTGAGATTACTAAATCCTAATACCCATGGGGTTCCAATGGGGTCTGTTTTCTTTCCGGAGTGTTCCTCCTCAGGGACTTAGACCAGTCCGCCTGGAAGCAACTACCATTGTCGCTACCATTGCAAGTGCAAAAATGTGTCACTGCATCAAAGTAAGTCATAAAAAACGGATTTAATATAGTGAACCCTCACCAGTGATTGACATAAATGCTTGTTGCACACGCATAGAATGTGACTTGCACGCACTGTCGTACACACTCAAACGTGCCCAAAGAAGCTAAGCAGATTCACAAGAACATATGCATACACATGTCCAACAAACACACACATCAAAGACACACACACAATGCACCAAGGCTACTTTAACAACGCTGTTGCTGTCTCATTCAGTCTTGCCTTCCCTGCAGCTCCAGTGCATTATATAAGTACTAACACACACACACCCTTAGGCCAGCTCTGTACGGTGAAGTGCCATCTAAAATGGTTCGCTCACAACCAGAGACGCCCGGCAATGCCAGGCCAAGAAAAACCAGGGAGGTTGTCCAGGGTGGAGTACAAAAAACAAATTCTAATAAATACAAAAGCATAAAATAAATAAACAAATATATTAATTAATAAATAAATAAATGCAGTGACTTCTGAACTGGAAAATGCAACATCTCTCGTCTGTGAAGTAAACTGTGTAATTAGCTTTGCTGCCCATGTAGCAAAGCTGCTGTATTCTCAGAGCTCTACAGCCAAATCTTCTCAACCATTGAGACATTATCCACCATGTAAGACTATGGACCATTAATGCATTAAACAATCAGCTCTGCAGTCACGCAATCAATACAGGTGCGTGTACGTGCCTGCTTCCTGAGCATCTACACACTCATACACCTTCGCTTCTCTGCGTGTCTCCCCAACAGCCTCTGCCCCAGTGATGAGATAATCTGTCGGTTGTGCCGAGCACCAATATGATCCATTGATCCGCGTCTGGCCGACCTGAGCCCAGAACAGGATCAGTGCTGAGTTATAGGGCGGCCATTTTCTCTGCTCACCCACCCTGTTTGCGAGAGAGTCGTCTCTCATGTCACTACACACTCCTGCAGAGAAACACCCACAGCCCACCCAAAATACAAACATAAACACAGTAATTTTTCCTTCATTTCTGCATTCTGGGAAACTATGTCTGATCGAGAATATATGAATGGAAAATGGAAACTACTAGAAACATTTTACTCATCTGGTCATGCTAGAGAAGATAATTGCATTGAGGAGTGAGGTACTGTCAGAGTGACTCCCAAATCTGGCTATTAGCTGTCATCCAATTTTGAGGCTCTTGTGGAGCTAGGATGATTATTCGAAAACGATCAATGCCGATCATTGCAAACAATTTTCCCTATGTGAGGCATTTTGTAATATAATGTTTTATGTTTTGTTACAGCAGCAGTCTATTTTTTTCTTGTTACCACCCAGCACTACTTGCGGTGGTTGTCAGGGTAAAGCCCTTGTCCTGTCTGTAACATTGCTAGTTCTGCCTTCACCATTACAAACACAGTCCTCTCACTATGCTCTCACACACCAATGACCAACACCATTTAATTAAAAAAAACTGCTGAGACATCATTCAATTGCTCCTTACATATTACAAGACCAAGAAAATTTTGCCGCCGAAGTATGCGTATGATACAGATTGGTCCTAAACAAAAAATGTGTGTGTATGTGTGGGTGTGTGTGTGTGTGTGTGTGTACGTGTGTACGTGTGTACGTGTGTACGTGTGTACGTGTGGTAAAGCATATCTGCCTCAGCACATTGCAGCACAGAGATCAATACAAACACAGCCTGAGCAGCTACACGGAGCATGACATCAAGAGACAGACACACAAACAGAATAATTTCTCTCTTCTACACTCCTTTTTCCTGCTCTCTCTCTCTCTCTCTCTCTCTCTCTGTGTGTCTCAATCTCTCTATCTCTCAGTGTCCTTTTTTCCTGATCCGGCCCACATTCGTACTATAGCCAAACTGTGTATACAATTAGAGAATGTAGTGGACAGATTGAGAGTTACTGAAGTCAGACACACTGTACCTGATGGTCATACCAAAGTGGACATAATTCCATCGGCGTAGATTATGGTGGGGACGCCACCAGATTTGGTCATGAGTAATTTTGTCCCCACCACCTTTTTTAGTCCCCACTACAAAGACCCGGTGCAGGGTTGCAATCGGAAGAGGCGGTCATTGTTTCGCATGCCGCGAGGTCCGTTCTGACAGTAGGTATATATTGGAAGTTTTTAGCAACATAATTTACACCGCTGGTCTAAACTGTGCAGCCTTTGCTCAGCCCGCTGCCGCTAGCAAACCCTCCCCCCAGGGTCCACTGTACCCAGCACTTCTGAAAATGCACTTCCCACAACGTCTCTTTCCCTAGCACATTTCAAACCAAACTGATGCCCATGCATAATTCGTTGGGCAGTGGAACATTTCTTTTGTCACAATCACGTCCTTTGAAATGATTTTATTGTAAGAGCATTGATATAACGCAGCATTGACATTTGAAAAAAAAAGACTAACAATATCTATGTTAAATACTATGTCAAATCATTTGCATAGAGGAAGGGACCTGGATGTCTGTGCAAAATGCAGAGACAATGAACAGACTTACTCCCTTGTGTGGAGCATATGCCTACAATGTAGTCACAATCAGAATAAACATCAGATCTGGACGCATGTCGGCACCAGTTTTAAACTAGGCTTCTCTGAGCGTGTCCCCGTAATCCCCCAGCAACTTGTTCTGTCGGACCACTTCAAAGGGACTGTAAACAGTGCGTGCTAACCCTGACCAGCATTACAAACTGGACACTTTTCAGGATCACAGCAGTTCAGTTAGGCTGGTAGATCTGGGGACAATCTCCTGTCCTCTCCTCTTTCCCGGCTGTAGTTCAGCGGCTCGGGGAGCCCCGCCTGCTGCCAGGCTCGGGCCCTTGATCTGCCACATCCTGTGATCCTCCACGGGTGGACCGAGAGGAAAGCACCACCAACAGCCTAGCTATAGGCAAAGCCATAACAGCTAGCAGGCATACATGCATACAACCACATGTATGGAGCTCCAGACATTAAGCTAGAAGACTGACATGGAGCTTCAGATGACATGGAGCTTCAGATGACATGGAGCTTCAGATGACATGGAGCTTCAAGCAGAGCTACAGTACAGACAGAACTACAAAAGTACTGTAGAGCTACAAGACATACAGTAGAGCCAGAAAACAGACAGAGCTAAAAGCTGTTACAGGGCAGATAACTACAAACATAGCGCTTTAAACGGACATAGACCCGGATTACACACGCCCCCTGGCAACGGGTTTCGAGCCCCAGCTCCACCCACTGTGCGCTACCTCTCCATCTATGCCTACAACTAAATACTGAACCAAATCTTTATTAAAGGACAATTAATGAAAAAAGTGACCAAAAAGAGGCATCTCTTTTGCATCAGAGCATCCTACTCATCAGATTAGACAAGAGCCGGCTGAGTCATCTAGTGAACTGACTCGAGACAGAAACGGCGATCCCCCAATCACATTCACAGATAACAATAACTCTATGGGATCCACGTCACTCAAAGAAATGACTGAAGTACGATTATGTCTATAGTTTCTCAAATTCAAAGCTGTAGCAACATCAGTGAGGAGGAACAATGGCCAAACCCTGAACAATTCACAGGTGCTAGGACTTCAAAAAAGCATGTTAAATGACCAGCATAGTCAGCATATCAATAACACCTTAGTCCTATCTTGATAGACACCAGTCTAACATCAATAGAAACTATACTTTGCTATAGTGACCTTGGATGTGTTAGCACTGACGTCCTACACCTCTAGAGCTGAGACAATTTATTGCCGCAGCTTTTCATTCAGACAGGTGGAAGACAGATAGCAGGCAGAAAGACACAGAAAGACTGCAGGGAGAGACAGAAAGACAGACAGCAGGGAGGGACAGAAAGACAGTCAGGGAGGGACAGAATGACAGACAGCTCGGAGGGACAGACAAAGTGTGGGTGAGACAAAAAGACACCGCAGGGAGAGACAGAAAGCCACTGCAGGGAGAAAAAGAAAGACAGGCAGTAGGGAGGGTGAGACAGAAAGTCACCGCAGAGAGTGACAGAAAGCAACTGCAGGGAGAGTCAAAAAGACAGACAGCAGGGAGAAAAAGAAAGACATGCAGTAGGGAGGATGAGACAGAAAGACACCACAGAGAGTGACAGAAAGCAACTGCAGGGAGAGTCAGAAAGTCAGACAGCAGGGATAAGAGTAAAGACGTCTGGGATGGACAAAAAGGCAGAGAGTGAGAACGGCAGGCAGAGACAGGGGGATGATGCCGACCACCCCTTGGCCCCAACATAATGAGCAGGTTTTCTGGGAGAACACACGTCGGAACAGTAAACGGGCCTGACGCAAGCAGGCAGGAGGCAAGCTAGCGGGCGGATGCTCTCTGTAGCTAGGGCTCCCTGTGGTGCCATTCCAATGGTCTGTGTTGTGAAGCACAGCAAGCTGTTGTCCCTGTAAACAGCCTGCAAGCTCTCTATCAGGGAATGAGACCAAACTATAGGATTTTTTTTATTATTATTTACAATGGAAAATGCTATTAAATCATGATATGTGTTAAAGCACATGGATAAACTGGGCATTCATGAGCTTGAGCAGCTCTTTCAAGGAAACTGTGATTGTCCATCCAGAAGTCTGATCATCCATCAGATAATCCATCTATCCATCCACCCAAACACATCCATCCTTCCATAAACACATCCAATTAATACAACCATTCATCCACCTACCTGCTGCTGGTCTGGGCACAGAGCAGCCCAATCCAGGGCCTCCCCCAGGATGCCAGGAACACAACACCCACAGATCAATGAGGTAAACACAGAGCAGAAAGGATACAGTCTAAGGGCCCCGCTCTGGGTCCCAATGGCCAGGATCTTCTGGACCGGATCATGGGCCATGGCCGACGGCTGATAGGGGAAGCCATGACGGACAGTCTGGGTGTCCAGTGAGAGGGCATCAATGTGAGACATCAATTTGAAAATGACAGGCAGAAATCAGAATTAGAGGCCATTTTTAAGAGAATTCAAGTCATACTATTTCACTAACAATAATACCTACAGAAACCAGTATTGAAAGTTAACACTCAATGACATGCAAAGAAACTATAGCACAATGAGCAGCATTTGTAGCTATTGGAAAAAAGTAGCATTAGAAGACATGCATTTTCAATAAATAAATATGTAATTCAGACATATGCTTTCATAAATAGAACGATAGAGGACATCGGTTTTGCTAAAGAGCAATGGGCCTGATTTGAACCCATGTGTAAATAAGTATCGGTACATGCGCACTGGGGGCATCGCGTTCTGCTATTGGACCACCTGAGACAACTGGGACTATTTAACGATTGAGTTAGTCATCTATTAGGTGAGCACTGGCCAGTTTGTTGACACTAGCAACAACACCATCACGTTTGATTGCGCCTACCACATAGCAGCTAGTCGTGATTACATTACTACTGTAGAAATAAAACTACAGTGATAAAACACTGCAATAAAACCCATCACTTTTTACGCGTCACAACTCCTACAAACATAAGCTGCTGCTCGAGCCTATCGCATCAGTCAGTAGGTGTGTTTTTATATCAGTTGCTTAAAGGAAGAGTAGAGGGCTAAAGCAAATTATGCAAAAGCCGCTCAACTGTGGCTGACACCTGCCCTAGCGCCTAACAGCGGCACAACATATCGGGCTTTGGCTAATTCCTTTCGACCATATGGGCCCAGGACGCCAACAAAATTATGATACCTCAGGAACCTGCTCAATCAAAAAAGCAAAACCTATTTTAAACAAAATTACGGGACTCATGTAGTAAATTACAGCTTTGACTGTCTTCTATCCAACCGTTGCAGCGTTTAAATAACTTTTAATAAAAAATAAACAACGAAAATGCGTTAAAAACGTATAGGCTACACCAAATAATAAATGGCTCAAGATCATTCGATACATACAGCACGTAAATGCCATCGCCCCAAGGGACACAACAATAGGCTATGTAATGTCATGTGATATGTGAATGGTCTATCGAATCTTAACCGTGTAAAATTGACACTTTGGCTGCATGAGCATTGCGTTATTACCACTTGTAAAAAATGTCCTACGGTTGTTTAATTCAATCTAACGTTTATGGCATCGTTGCCTAGCCAGAATGACAATTAAATTAGACCAGCATGAATATGCGAGATTATGCGTGTGCAGCACCAAAAATAGAGAAATTTGTGATAATTTAAGCGTTGTTAATTTGAATACATACAAAGTAAATTGATCAAATGTGTGAACTGGAAGGTAAGAGTTTATATGATACTGATCCTTGTATCAACAGGCGAGGGACCCAGCGATTGACATGTTAATCCAACCGAGCAGATTATGCAAGAAACTGATTGTTATAGCTCAACCCTTCCGTGTGACAGTTCATGCGAAGTGCAGGAGCCGATGAAACCAGTCAATTTTAACTAGAAGATATATTAAGCCAATCCGTTTATAAAACTGTATAATAAACCTTAAGAAACATACCAGCCTAGGCCCAAAAACACTCGAAATATGATGGAAAGACTGTTTTATACCTTGGCATCACCTAAAGCGCATTCGCCATACAGTACCTAGTGTATGCGCATTTTACAGACTGGGTTACCAAACCGTGGAAACGGATAGAGTGAAGTCTAAAAAACAATAACCAATATTAATAACAGATTTTAACGAAAAATACCTGGAAGACGCAGTGATTAAACGCTAACTGGATGACCAATGTAACATTGTAGCCTATTCCATAGACAACACAGCTGGCTACGCGTTAACTTGTTCCTGTATAAATATTGAGAGATGGGGCAATGCTGTGAGAAAATATCAAACATTTGATATTACCCTTGCAAACGACAACCGCTTATTCAAATTATTATGTTAGATGCGTATAATTTAATGCATACGACTCGCCCACCTTGCAGAGCTGAAAATTCTCGGATTGGAGGGTCTCCTGCATCAAATTGTTCTCCGGGGCGCCCGACTGGCAAGATGAAGCAGAGGAAGACGCCTGCTCCTTTAGGCCGTCTAGCACCTTCCTGATGTTAAACTTCTTCATTTTACCCCAGAAACACCGCAACGACGACGGACCACACAACTGAGATCACCAGCTCAAGATAAGGGAGTAAAACCACTCGCTCTCTTCAGATTTCCTCCGTAATTCTCACATTTTAAATAATGTTTTCATCACTGTCTCCATGGTGAAAAGGGTTTCATCCATGCACCGCTCGGGTCGGGCTCGTTGACGAGCAATTTTCGAGTCAATTCTCTATTTATTTGGGTGGCTGTGGTGCGTCGGTGTAATTTTCTCTGACTCGGTGTCCCAATGCGTCTCCGCTGCTCGCTCGCTCTGTTTTTCCTCCCCTCCCCTATCTTCGTTCATTCAACGCGGAAACGCAGCTGCAGCGGTGCTTCTGCGCATTTCAGCACCCGGATATTTGATTGAAGCGCCACCGCCAACGCTCAGTTCTTCTCTGCGCCTGAAACATATAAAGGATCTTTGTCCTTCTCTTCTATTTGCTGCTTTTCGTTTGCTTAATCTCTTTCTACTTTATTTTGTGTTGCATCTAAACAGTGTCTCTCGGCCTCTCTCACTCACGCACAGAAAAACACGTGTAGACCCATGAGCACACGCGCACAAGGATGCCAGGGTGAACAGCACCTGGTGATAATATGCAGCATCAGGGAAGGAACGATGAGACAGGTAGAATGCCTGTCAGCCATGTAACCTTGTTCCCCTTGAAGAGGATTCGTTGTAGCCTACACCCCACATTAATATTAACACACAGCACCCTAGCTCATCCATTATGCATGGTGATCACTGTGGATTTAATTTGAACCCTGCTCGACTACCTAATTGCAATGAAACATATAAGTAATTAATGTTCACTGTTTTTCATTTACTTGTAGGTATTTTTATTTGCTTGTTTCACTATGTATTACTATACCATTATAACTGCGTTGCTCTTGGACAGAAGGATAGATTTTATCTCACGAGAAAACATTAGCTAGTCATAAATGATGGTCCTCAGTTGCTTAGAGGGGGACAGTCTCATGGTGTGGGCACCTGTGGACTGTCTGTTGGCAGGCACACACCAGGTGAGCTGCCCATGGCATGGATACACATATAAATACTGGAGGAGGACAGTGAATGGTTGGCAGCAGACAAACAGAAGTGCTGAGGCAGAAGTAATCATTGTTTACAGATCTCCACCTGATACCTCTTGGTCTGCTCTGCTCCGCGCTGTGGAGCTCCATCATTTTCTCCATGTCTGACTCTGCTCAAAAATTCTTGTGGTTTCAGGTAAAAATATGACACTTTAGTGGCCTAGGGCGCTCCAGCGTTCTAAGCCTTTGCCTCTGGTGCACATGTGCAGCAAGAGAATGTGTACAAATGTGGCCCATTGCCCTCTGACAAAAAAATGAACTTCCTTGTCATTCGCCACTATCTCTTTCCAATAAAGTGTGATAACTATATGGATATACGTCAACTGAGAATTCCATCCATATGGCACTCTGTGACTTTGGCTCAATAAAGGTTTAGGCATTCATTCTGACTGGTTAAGGTAAGCGCAGAGGATTGGGAAGTTAAACAACTTCATTTAAGGGTGTAGTTAAATTATGAATGTATCATGGATAACAGTATAGTGGGTCAGTTTTATCACACTAAGAGTATTGAAACACCATTCCCACCTGTTTTGTTCTAGAGGCTGGAACAAGGTGACAAAGTGTTAGAGAGTCTTGCATCTCAATTTCTGCTGTGCTGCTCATCATTCCACAAGGCTTCTTTAACATGTAGCTAGTTGTGTACACATATGATGGATGACAATGACTAAATGGAGTAAAAAAATGGGGAGGTGGGTTTGGTCAAACATTTAATATTGATGTCTAAATAGAATAAATACTTCCCCCCTTTTATTTCCTTTTTCAGTCATTTTCTCAGTTGTCCCTCTGCCATCCTCATGGTTGTTGACTTATTCTTCCCAAGCACCAGATACCTCATTATTACAGAGAGTGGCAGTAGTGTCACCTGTGCTATTTATAGATCCAGATGTCTGATTTGGCTGTCTGCATGGACCGTGATGTCTAATAGTGTGCTCACTATGTAAATGCTACAGTAAATACTGTTAGTAAATATGCACAACCGATATGATTGGGTTTGTTCGGGAATCATAAATCTACAAAAGGACGAGGTGAGTCCCTTTCAAAATTTCACCAATGAATAGATTATTACCATATTGTTAGATTAATAACAGACAGTTTTGAAGGAGAAACAAAGCAAAATGTATGCAAAGGATTCAATTAGGTAGTCATGTTATTAGAGTTTACAGAATAGTTTTATAATTAACTCATAGTACACACTGCACCTAATCCAGGCTAATAATATTTTTCCTATTGAGAATACATTTCTAGAACATTGAAACAAGGCCCTTATTAGGTAATATGGTGTGTGCGTGTGTGTGCGTAAAACATGAAACCTCCTTCCCATACACACAAAGACACACACACACCCACACAGACACATACAGTAGACATAGACACACGCACACAGACACACACACACACCCACACAGAATGTGGAATAGGAAGACTCTTGGCGACTCTGACATCAGTGATTTAATTTACCGCCATTGTGTCGTGACCTGACCATTCATCTGGTTAATGCTGAGGAGTGTGTGTGTGTGTGTTTGCTTCCTGTATTTAGAATCAGACTCTTGTGCTTGTGTGCTTTGATAAGAACTTCCATTGAGCCAGCTCTGAATTGTTCTCTTTAAGAGGGCCAAAGTGCAGAGAGAAAGAAAGAGGAAAAGGAAACAAGAAAGAGAGAGACCGAAAGAAAGATAAATACAGTCACTGACAGAGGTGTACATTTTTTTGTCAAATTTACCTTTATTGAACCTCAATCAATATTAGATTATTGTACATGTCTTCCTTATGTTACCGATTAGCTTTTTTGCAGTTTAGTAGTGTGTGTGAGTGTATGTGTGTGTCTGTCTGTGTCTATGTGTCTGTGTGGGTGTGTGTGGATGTGAGTGTATGTCTGTGTCTATGTGTCTGTGTGGGTGTGTGTGTGTGTAAGTGTGTATTGGTGTGCTTGAGTTTAATAGTGTGTCACGGTGATACATTCATCAAACCCCCGGAGATCAGATTCTCTGGAGTACTGAGACAAAGCTGCGCACATTACTGCGGATTCCCAAGAGGTTGTCTTTACGCACAGGTTCAACCATGCGCACCTGATTACTATTCTCTCATTATGTGCCTATATAGGCTTGGACTATGCATTGTAGTGATGTGTTTTATTGTATTCTGTATACCTCGCTGTTGATATATTATTCTAGTACCTTTTTACATATACACTATTGTTTGGTGTTCACGTGTTATTAAACACGTGTTATTCCGCTACCTATCTGGGTGAATCGTCACAGAATTAAGCACCTTCCATGCAAGCAGCAGGTGATCAGTCAGGACTAAACCAAGCCATGGATGAACATGAGCAACGCCTGGATCAGCACTCCCAACAGCTGGCTAAACTCAGGTCTGGTATGCAAGAAGTCCTGTAAACTCACAGCCCCCCAGTTGCTTAGAATACCGAGCACTTCACCACAGGTGATGTGAGAGTTTCAGTTAAAAAAAATCTTCCTCTAAATAATTTCAACAAACCTAAAAATAAACCTAATTTCATTGATTAGTATAGACTTTTTTGACATTTATCAAATTCAATACTTCAAGAAATTACATCCTATATTACATAAAAAAACACATTCAGGGAAGGACCACAATATGGTCCAGCTGCGGCCTGTAGCCACTCACGCCATGTCCCTGCTCACGCCACGCCCCCCGCTCATGCCACGCCCCTTAGCTAACCTTGCTAGCTAGTATACGTACCGGCACATCCGGGAACTTCACTGTTAATTTCGTCACCGCCCCTTAATGGGGGAAGATTAACTAGACAGGTCAATACAGAAAGTTGTGTTTCTACAATTTCTTACGCTATTTCATCACTAAATTCACTTCTGAGAACATTTGATGCGAGAAATCAACTGTGTAGATTTCAAATATTGGCATTTTAACAAAAATCTGTGGCGAATCGAAAATGTGCTCAAACGTTTTCGGAAGTGAGAATGTCATAAGCACAAGCGCCTGCGGGTGTAATTTAGCTAGCGAGCCAACCCTGTTTTATACCTTAACATTTCTATCTACTTGACCACTATTGAAGTTAAGTGCTGATTTAAGTCATCTTTATAAGATAATATACGTACATAGTCAGAGACAAACGCTAAAATAGCATATTGCTGTTCTGAAAAGCCTGGCTGTTATCTTCAATCGTTATGTTTGGGTACTGCAGACCGCATCTGTGCCGGGGGTATTATTGCGCAATACCAGCTAGAACACAACGTCTCAAACTGTCAGCAGGATTCTGTGCGCTTGTCACCTTGTGAGTTCATTCTTCCAAGAACAACTAGCAAGAGCATTCTCCCCAAGTACACAAGTCCGTTCTTTGCATTCTTGGTTTTGATAAACAGCCTCTGACTAGACTTCAATACAAAATAGCAGCACTAAACAACGTCCGTACTCAGCCGGCAGGCGTGAATAACTTACAAAATCACTAATATGTCAAGTAATTATATGTCCACCCTGCCACTCAAATTGTTGTAACAACCCTACCCAGTGGTCAGAGGTGTCTTACCTGGACATTTACTCGTACCTCATCGAGTCACCAGGTGTTAAGCCAGTGAATGATTTTACTTCGTTTTTAAAAGTAAACAGCTTTAAATGTATATATTATGTCTTTATATTTAGAGTACTGACTACACTTTTCTGGACAGCAATACAAATGAACTGTAGCCTATGTTTAAGGTTGCATGCTTATAATCACAAGACACTGACATTAGCTATGATTATGCCAATAAAAGTAAAATACTTACGTATCTATTTCCACCCATCCCCTGTTATCATACCTTTACATGTCACTGAATATTAATTTCTTAGGCCTACCTGATATGATATAATGTCCACAAACATAAGTGTGTGGAGATACAGTCTTCTCAATGGTACAGTACAGCTAGCTGCAGCCATAATTGCCTTCTTTCTGGATATTTCTTTTTACATGGCAAAATAATGCATGTTAAAAAAAATGTTTTCTAACATTGTGGTGCACCCAACCAAACAACAACTCTTTGGCATGTTGTAGTTAGTCCACTTTCTCGATCCGATACTGTTGCATACTGTCATTGACTGTTTGGCGGTTTGTTTTCCCCCATAAGTGGGCGTGAATCTGTTCAGAGGCATTCTATGACGTAGCGCTGGTCCTGCGTATGTACTGTAGTAGCACGACATAATGATTACATCTCCTTGGTTGTTTAAATACATCCATCTTTCATTTAGATAAGCATGTAAATGATAAGTAACAACGAAAACATAATGTTTGACGTTAGTGAACATGTTTAGACAATGAAACTGCGAGTTCCTGAGTTCGCCACGTAGTACACTCTAAAAACAAAAGGTTCTAAATAGCACTAAAAGTGGTTAATGGCTTGTAATCATAGGGGAACCCCTTTAAGTGCTATGTAGCACATATCTTTAAAAATGGTGCCATGTAGAACCATAAGAGGTGCCATATAGCACCTTAAGCACTTCATGGAACCGCTGAAGAACCGCTTAAGAACCGCTGGAGAAGTAGTGGTGCTAAATAGCACCTTAAATATTTAAAGAACCTGTTAAGCCCAGTTTGGTTCTTCATCGGTTCTTTGGGGTGGTTGAGGTGTTATATTAAACCTTTTATGGTTCTACATAGCACCATTTTTAAAGATAGGTGCTATATAGCACTTAAAGTGGTTCCCCTTAGATTACAAGCCATGAACCACTTTTAGTGCTATTTAGAACCTTTTGTTTTTAAAGGTGTATACCATTGGATGTATTAAACGAACGAAGCTCATGAATGCGCAGTGTTGTTACCGGTTGCTACGACAACACTGTTGGACTGTTGCTAGTGCGCATGTCCATTTACAGCCATCGTTTATTTTAGAAGATAAGCATGTAAACGATAAGGAACAACGAAAACACAATGTTTGACGTTAGTGAATATTTTTAGACATTGAAACGGCGAGTTCATGAGTTCGCCAAGTATACCAGTGGATGTATTAAGAGAACGAACTATACTTGTGCTTAAGAACGCCCAGTTTTGCTACGACAACACAAACTGTCGCCGTTCACTCCAAGCCGTTTATTGTCTAAAGTATTCACTAACGTTAAACAAAAACAATGGATGTATTTAGACAACCATGGAGACGTAATCATTGTGTTGTGCTACTACAGTAGCGACATACTAGCTCGCGCTAGCTACTAAGGTTAGTGATGGGGCTTAGCGTGAGCAGGGGCGTGGCGTGAGCAGGGGCGTGGCGTGATCGGCTACAGGCCGCAGCTGGACCCTTCTCAAGGACCAGGAAGGAGAGAGAAGCAGTTCAATAGTACATAATTTTTCTGAAATTTCGTACAATATTTCATTACTAAAGAAAATTCTGAGAATATTTGATGCGAGAAATCAATTGGGTATATTTCAAATATTGCCATTTTTATGAATATTTATGGCAAATAAAAAATATGCTTAAACGTTTTCGGAAGTGAGAATCTCCATAAGAGCCTGCGGGTGTAAGTTAGCTAGCGAGCCAACCCTGTTTTATACCTTAACATTTCTATCTACTTGTTCACATTGTTTGCCACTATTGTTGAAGTGCTGATTTAGTCAACTTTCTAAGATAATGTACGTACATAGTCAGAGACAAACGCTAAAATAGCATATTGCTGTTCTGAATAAGCCAGGCTATCAATTGTCGTAATGTTTGTGTACTGCAGACGGCGTCAGTGCGATGGTATTATTGCGCAATACCAGCAAGAACACATCGTCTAAAACAGTCAGCAGCGTTGTCTGCTTGTCACCTTGTGAGTTCATTCTTCCAAGAATAACTAGCAAGAGCGTTCTCCCCAAGAACACAAGTCTGTTCTTTGCATTCTTGGTTTTGAGAAACAGCCTCAGAGTCTAGGCATGCAACGTTAGACACGACCGTAGTACTAGCAAATTCCTCTTCACAACAAAATAAGCCATGTCGATCTTCTTTGAAATAATGGCAGATCCCAACCATCTGAAAGGTGCATACACCACCACCTACAGTCAGGCCATGGATATATGTTAGCGCAGCTACTCTGTTGCTGCTGCAAAACTAACTAGTGAGTCCGCAACTTGCCGCAAATCGGTTAGATGCGGAAGTAGGCCGTTGCACTGGAATGGTACACGTAAAAATGGCTGCCGCTCTGACCATTCAGCTATATTTATTTGCATTGGTATGGCACTTCTATAGATTCCTTTTCTATGGTTTCACCTCTTGTTACGGCCTGTATTTTTCTACCGTTTCTGCCTCTTCGGGCTGGAATGAACGCGCATTACTCACCATGTATCGTCGTGGGCTCCGAGAGGATATAAGGATGGAGTTGGCTTGTCGAGACGATGACATGATCCTAAACTCCCTGATTGCTACTTCCATCAGATTGAATGCCATGCTCAGGGAGAGACGCCAGCCCCACCCTGGTTATTAACGTGCACCGTCCTCTGGCACATACTCACCAAGTGATTATGCCCAGCAGGACAGTCCGATGGAGATAAGAGGAACCCCATATTACCAGGACAGCACAGGGTCATCTGGTAATGCTCGTCCTCGAAGCTTCTAATCCCGATCTAACCAAGTAAGTGCTGCGCTCTCCTCTCTAGATACTGGACTGTTTCAGCTGAACATGCGTGTCACCGTGGGTACATTTTCCTGTTCTGTTCTCACCCTAATAGATTCTTGGGCAGCCGGGAACTTAATGGATCAAAGTTTGGTAGAGGACTTGGGTCTGACTACTGAACCACTGCGCACACCCTTACACGACACGGCATTAGACACAAGACCTCTGGGAAAAGGGATAATTACGCACGTTACTGCACCTGTCACCATAACTGTTCAGTCCATACCATCTCACATAGAGGAGCTCTCCATTCACGTCATTACTTCCCCTGTGCACCAGATGTACTGGGATATCCATGGTTGCTTCAGCACAACCTAATCATTAATTGGATCTCACTGGACGATACCTGGTCTGCCTCCTGCCGGAACAGTTGCCAACCCGAGGTCTGTGGTTCCACAATGGTCGAGAGCCCTACAGCGACCCTCCGGTCCACCGTTCCCTGTGTGTACAAGGATTATATACATGTTTTATTTTTCATTCACACGCCACTTGTCTCCCCCCTCACAGATCATGGGACTACGCCATAGATTTGGGGGAAAACTCCGACTCGCAGCCGTATCTATCCTCTCTCGTTAAAGGAATCAGAGGCAATGAAGAGATACATGCAGGAATCCCTTAAAACAAGGATACGTTTGAAGGTCCTTCTCTCGGTCTCAGCCGGCTTTTTCTTTGTGGTAAAAAAGGACAGTGGGTTGAGACCCTGTATCAATTACAGTGGCCTCAACGACATCATCATCTAATACAGGTGCCCTCTCCCATTAGTGGCATCTACCATTGAGCAACTGCGCGGAGCACAATTTTTCACTAAACTAGATCTGAGTGCATATAACCTGGTCAGGATAAAAGGGGTGATGAATGTGGCATCATGACAGGGCCCCCCACTGGACGTTCGGCTCCTGCCCTGTCCGGGGATATCCTGGACCGGAATCCCGTTGGGGACTTTCACTGCCGTCAACCGGAGCGGCCTGCTCCGCACCCTAGGGGTCAGACTCCTGCCCGGCGATGTCTTGCAGCGGATTCCCAAGAGGACACCTTTACGTATGGGTTCGACCATGCGCAACTGCTTCCTATTAACTCATTATGTGCCTATATAGGCTTGGACTATGCAATGCAGTGATGTGCTTTATTGTATTGTGTATACCTCGCGGTTGATATATACTTCCAGGACCTTTACGTATACACTATTGTTTGGTGTTCACATGTTATTAAAAGGAATTCTGTTCCTACTCACCTCGCAATTGCTTCCGCTACTTATTTTGGGGATTCGTCACAGTGTGTATGTGGGTGTGGGTGTGAGTGTGCTTGAGTTTAATAGTGTGTATGTGCGCTTGTGTGTGTGTATGTGAGTGTGTATTTGTGTGAAAGTGTGTGTGTGCTTGAGTTTAATAGTGTGCATTTGAGTGTGTGTGTGTGTGTGTGTGTGTGTGTGTGTGTGTGTGTGTGTGTGTGTGTGTGCTTGAGTTGAATAGTGTGTGTTTGTGTGTTACCAGATTTACCCAGGTAATGCAACCCCTATCATAAGCCCAGTGACTCATATCTGAAATCTGATTGGCCAGCATTGATTAAAACAAAAAGATGGCTTCTATGACATGGCAGGACCTTGTATGAACCAATCATATATCAATACATCAACCTTAGTCTGAAGCACCCCAGACAGTCATTCATCATCAGCTGATGAACCCTGGGAAATATGCAAATCCACAGGGATATGATTGGACTGCTGCTGTTTATGCTGATATTTTATGTGTTATATGCACTATACTGTAGAAAATCTAGTGGTTATTGAAAACCGTAGATTAGGGTAAACATGACACCTTTGACAGTGCCATAATACCACTATTGAGTTGGTCATTTACGTAAAGACGAATGGTTCTTAACACTGTTGACCTGATCTGTTTGTTCATTTAGCCCTTCTCCACAGGCTTCCAACTTGTCACCCGAGTTGAAGGTAGAGTTTAGGATTATAGCACAACATCACAGGGCTGGGTAATGCTACTGACTTGTTAGGTCAACCCTGAGCTTGGTAGATCAGATATTTCATGTTTTGCAATTAATGTTTGGAATGGCATCCAGTCGGAACTTCATTTGGATGCCTTAGTGCCCATGGGTCGGTTTATTGTACTGGATAAGGATTTTTATAGTGATGAATGTGTTTGTTTCAACCTACTGTCCATGTCTATGTATTTTGCATGTTTTATATGTGCCATTTCTTTGGTTATGTTCCCAGGGCACAATTGTGAATGAGAATGAGGTCTTGTGTCCCTCTGGTTAAATAAAAAGGAAAAAAACATCTAAGGAGTGAATGTAAATATTGTCATCTTCTGTGAATCCAGTATAAGACTTGATCATATGCAATCAACAGGATGAATATAGCATGCACATGTATGCACAAATGTAAACATAAATGGTGGCATAGCTCTGTCATGAGACAGCATTATGCATGAAATAACAAGTACCATTAGTTGTTTGGAAAAGAGTCTAATTTACACAGGTGTTAGCCCCTCCCTAATTTTTGAAAGGGAGGGGACATGTGTCCCACTGACTTTCCCCTTGGGGGTGGGTGGGGGGGCTTCCATTCTGATCCTGTTTTCATAACCCATATGGGCCCAGAACGTAATTGAGCATCTGACCAATAACATGAGCATTTGGTTCCGGGTTGACTTAGCTTACCTTGGGGAAAAACATTGAGCTTTGTTAAATCCTCAACACAGCCTAACTTAGCATGTAGCCACGAGGAAATACATAAGCTCACACTCAATGCCTTTACATTTGCATAATTTCATGAACATACACAAACACATAGATATGTATAGACATACAACAAGATGAACATATACTCGCCAACTCGCCTAACAACACATACAGTACAGTGCATACTAACACAGATGAACACATTCAAGGGTAAACACTACAGGTGGATTCTCTCAGTCCTGAGAGTTTGAGTGATAATGTACTGTATATTTAACCTATGCACACATACAGTACCATTGTATTTTAATTGTTATAAGGACCAGAAAACAAAAATTTATATTCCCTAACCTCACAACCGGACTCAATTACACACAGCATGAGCATGGAACACTTTCACTTTTTTACATTTTTTTTTACAATTGCTTACATCCTTTTTTCCAATCTGTAGTCACATTTTCAAAACTCTAAACACAAGTAGCCCAACATTGGTCTGTTCAGGTCATACCCAGGGTTGCCAACTCTCACGCATCTGGTGTGACTCTCACGCTTTCAGCATTAACAAAAATAAGCTTTTCTATTCTATTACTTGTTTTTTGGCATAAATCAGGGTTTATACTAAGTAAACAAGGACTGACATTTCTAATATTAGGGCTAGGATTACCAAAAGTGTTCTCAAAGCACGCACGCACTGACATTTTACAGAGTCTCATGCCAGCCAAAGTCCCAAAGTTGGCAACCTTGCATACCATTAACACAATTCATGTTGTTTACACTAAATATGCAGTCAATTAACCCATTTCTAAGATGTGCATTTTTTATTTACATACATACAAGCTTCCCCAATACCAAAATGAGGGATCTTTGTTGTCTTATTTAGAAATGCTTGCACCCAACATGTCAGAATTGAAGACACAATGTTCAAAACCTTAACTATTGTATAAAGCCTCTACTTCTGTAACAACATCGACTCAAACTCAATATTGAAACAGCTGATAAGCCTTTCGAAAAGAACATTGAAACATTGAGAAATAGCTGATTTATTGTAATTTGTGTAAAATAGATAAACCACAGCTGTTTCCAATAACAATCAGAGACATACTGTAGCCAGGTGCTGGCAGTCTTTCAATTACACAGACAAACAAAATGCAGTCAAAAGGAGCAGGGTCCAGCTGCGGCATGGGAGTTCCCGTTATGACACAAGAACACCCATTGGGCGTTCCTGGTAGCGTTTCATCGACCAATCGTGTTTGCGAGTTCAAATGCAGATGGACACTTTTTTGTGTGTTTTGTTCTCCATTGCAGCGTGATGCAGACAGGCAATTTTTACTTTGTATCATTACATTAACCATAAGCCTTACCCAAACCCTTACCCTAACCCAGGGCCGGAGTGGGAAACATTTTCAGCCCAGGAGTTTCATGGTGCACCAGCCCATTTTGTAATAGGGTAAATAGTAACTGCAAATAATCTAATCGCTTTACTTGTGTTATTTCCTACTGTACATATTTCATTTATTTATTTACATAAAAACTTAAATGTATATGCTAACACTATTAAACAAAATATCCTCAGTAATTAGACGACTACAGTAAATACAGAGGGCCTGATTTACTAACACAAGCGCAGTTTGCACTGCGTCTGTTTATGCGAGTTCGGTAATTGCGCACGCTATGCTTCCACATTTAGCGTAGTATTTATCAAACCCGATACCCATTACGCAATCAGCGCATACTCCGCCCTCTATTAGCGCGCCTCTAAAAGAGCAAACAATGGATCTATCATGGATCTCCCTACGGAAAAAGAAAGCAGCAAGCTTAAATTTATCGAAGAAGACATTAAAATCTTAGTGCATGAAGTAACAGCAAACCTGAACATATTACAGGGCAGAACATCCACACTGTCAGAAAAAAAATCTATTTGGATTACCTTAACAAGTTATATAAACTCATTATCATCTACACGGAGAGAAGTGGAGGAGGTAAAAAAACGGTGGCAAGAACAAAAGAGAAGGTTGCGTACAACCGGGCACAATCGAGGAGAACCGGTTCAGGTCCACCAGAAATAGACACGCTAACTACTACTGAAGAGGTGAATGAGAATGAAG
>JACXGM010002847.1:27914-44854 GCA_016801145.1 Umbra pygmaea | reverse complement strand
CATGTTTCTAGACGGTTCCATGACCATAGACGTAGTAAAACACGGTTCGCTTGTCATGATTGCGCTGATCTTGTTCGTCACGTTAGTTTCGATTCTGGGGAGGAGGTGGCGGAGGGATACAACTCAGGTATTTTGAATTTGAACTGTAGTACCCATTTTTTAACGCTGGCTGTCCGTTTTACATATAGCACCTTTAATTCGTTTACCGGTTTATAGAAGGTATACAAGTGATATTACTTTTTGTTATATTAATGTCTTTAGTTGTATAATATTATTGACACTTAAATTTAATGAATGAATCAGTCAGTCTAGCTTGCAAGTTAATGGATGTCATGTATACCCAATTGTACATTTTGACAGACTAAATTTGAGGAAAACATGTAATGCCTGAACGTAGAGATGCATCCTATGTGAGGTTGACGTTTTGAGGTTTGTCTGACTGATAAGTGTTTCATAATTCAGGTGCGACTGGGTGGTTACCCTGGAATTTCTTACCATCAATGTACACTTCATTCAACCTTCGACACCAAACAAGGTTTGATTAGTTGAATCAGGTTTGAATCAGGTTTGAATCAGGTTTGAATCAGGTTTGAATCAGGTTTGAATCAGGTTTGAATCAGGTTGAATCAGGTTGAATCAGGCTTGGATGGAAGAATTTCAGATAAGATGCTAGAGTGAAAAACCATAAAACATACTGTTTAAAGGACAGTACGAAATGCTGGTTTTAATCTACTTTATCTCCTTGTTAACTTATTCAAATTCATAAAGCCCATCTGAAGTTGGGCTAATTGTGCAAATACTAGAATTTTTCACACTAAGTGCAGAGAAATTATATCCAGAAATTAATTAATTAGTTTTGAATCATAGTAATTTACAAATTGCAACTATGTAAATAATTCAAATTAAGTTGGTTCTGGGTTGTGTTTCCATGTGGATCTTACTTGGGTGTTTCTTACTCCAATGTCTGCTAAACTGTTGTGTCTGACAGTTAAAATTGGCAGCTGTAAGCTTTGAGTTTAGCCTTCTCCTGTTTTGTGAAAGTCAGTTGTCTTCATTTTCAAGTCCTCAGACATCTGCATAGAGGAGCACATTGTTGTTGAACATCCAATCACAGACTGTTTTCACACATTTTTCTCCACTTTCAATTGGTCATGTCTAATTTCCCCTGACCTTCACAGGTGCAGGATGGTCGAGGGCACTCGCAAGGTTTCCACAACCACATGTCACTGAGCCATCCAATTCTTATCACAATTCTTGTTCAACACAGTATCCTTAAAGTTGGAAGCAAACTTGTTTGCGTAGGCCAGTTTAACCAGTTGTTGTGTCCAGTCACATGAGTTGTGCTTTCATACTTCTAATCTTTCCTGATGGCAGAAAAGTCAGTGGTGGCGGGAATGATTACCAAAACAATAGGGCTTTCGCTTTTGTAAATGAGCATTTAAAACTTTTTCAGACAATGGCTTTCTGACCAGTCACAGCACACTGTCTTCCAGGTCACACCGAAAGTAGCTTGAAAAATAATAATGTGCACGACATGGCGAAACCCCCCCAATGTCACCAAGTCAAAGCGTTGCCAGGAGGTATGAATTACCTATAAGTCACATGCGGAAGGATTGCACAACTACGATGACTGAACTCACAGGCACCCAATTGGCACACAAATTGTCACTGTAGATTGACATAGCAAGGTACACTAGTCTGTTTTTTATATTCACTGATTTCATGTGGTGTTGTATCAGGTTGCACTACCCCATGCTGGATTCAAAGTTGGCAAAGTTGGAAAAGCAGTGACCAGGATTAAACCCATGGCCACCGTAAAGTAGTTGTCCTGCAAAGCAATAAGCCAGCACACTACACGACTCTAAGAAGAAATTTAGAATTGTCTAATTGATGCCAAAACATGCATGGGTCATGTTGTTATAGATTCAAAATAATCTTTAATGAATGCAAATAAATCATAATGATATTTTAGATGTTGCAGAAAGATGGCATGTTTCACTTTGTATAATGTAGACATCCGGTCAGCTTGTGTTCACAGAAGGATTCATTTTATAACCTCATGTTTTCCAGGGGTTGCCAAACTTATGCATACAATTTTACTCTTTAAAACACCATGATATTTCTTCTGTTATGCCTGGCATTTGTTTTTATTATTCATACATTTTGCATTTACTCTGCATAAGAGTTGTTTGCTTTCTTAAATTATAGGACCTACTGTAAGCCCAAATTTCATTCAGAGAAACACCTGGACAGCTCTAAAATGCTGCTGCCTAAAAAGAAAATTCTGTAAATAAAGCCAAGTGTCTAAATAATTTTGGTACCTTAAAATAAGAAGACTTGGCTGAAATTACACCAAAAAGCACCCTGACAGTGTGGAGTTTAACTCCATAGTCATTGTTTAATGTGTTCAGTATAGATAACAGTCTTTGTATAAGTAGGTAGGCTACATCAGACCAGAACATTCCTTACTGGAATGTTGACACGAGGGCATGTTCCTCCTGCACAACCTCATTTCACTTCTCTGTTTAGTGTGCCTTGTGACTTAAAGCATCTCTCTCAGACACTTTCAATGTGATTGTTGGCTTTCAATTTCAAAATAAAATAACTTGGCCTTTTGGGAAATTTGGTTCCTGGTCAACATGAGTCATCTTTGGCCCTTTTTGATTCTGAGGAACTGAAGCTTAAAGGGAATTTTTTCTAACCCACCTTCTTAATTTAGCAATTACTAATGTTACCAAGGATCGTTTGGGTCATATGCAATGATATTTAGTGTGAACCCAATCGAAAACTGTGACAGTCTGGTGCCTCACTGACACAAGTAGGCTAATGCCTCTTACCTGCTGTAGATAGCCTGCTGTAGTAGCATTTCTAGACAAACAGATTTTAAACCCCATATCCAAAATGTTTCACACAAATCAAACACAGTTGGCAGTACATATCTAGATGAAATAGCTAGGTACTACAGGATGAAGAGTATTTAGTCATTGTATTATATTACGATAGCATCTATGCAGGGTGGGAAATTTGCAAATGCTGGTACTTTTTTATAGTGGTAGGTAACTTTACCTAATCTACTAGCCACTGAGGTGGGTGAATTGTAAGGTGTAGTTTTTTACTTTGTTATTCATTAAAACACAAATAGTTTCTGATTGGATTCTGATGAGTGGAGCTCTCATTTCACCAGAGAAGCTCCCGTGCACATGCACACGCACCACAAATGTAACGGGAGGTTGCCAATTGTTAATTATTTTCAAGTTACATGTTTTCCAGAGATGCCACACGTTAGTGTAATGGATTACTTTTTTGGGTGGGGCTGAGTTCACAACTTAAGTTCCTCAGTGCGACCCCAATGACCAGGTAAAAGAAGTTCTGTAATTTTAGAATATTTCTGATTTTTCCAATTAAAGGTAAAACACTGTAAACCTTTACAGTGGATTTCCTGTCAAATTAAAACCTATTTTTTACAGTGTAGTCATGATTTCATTTTTTATAGATCACTGGTAAATGATGAACTTATTTTACCTGGTCAAAAGGGTTTTATCGAGGAACTTCCCGAAAGTTGTGAACCCAGCCCAACCCAGAAAAGCAATCTATTACATTAACTTGTGGCATCTCTGAACATCTCATGTGCAAACATAATTTGATTATAATCTGTTGTTAATCAGCTATTTTATTTTA
Organism: Umbra pygmaea; assembly: GCA_016801145.1. Lineage (NCBI taxonomy): Eukaryota > Metazoa > Chordata > Actinopteri > Esociformes > Umbridae > Umbra > Umbra pygmaea. Next base: position 41,176 of record JACXGM010002847.1, on the reverse strand, counting down.
CCACAGTATGGTTTCTTAATTTCATGTTGTATTATGTTTGGTTTGATTGCTGATGAAGCATCTACTTGTAGTTTATTGGATCTAATTAAGACAATGCTTGGATTAGTTTATTAGTAATCCCAGACATGTTTTCCAAACAACAGGTTATTAGAAAATGAAATTTAATTGTAAAAGTAAATGCTGAATTTGCAAATATTGTGGCATATGTTAGTGTTTAAAACAGAAATGTTTTGCACCTCTCAAATATGAAAAGCCTATTGTTGCATGAACAAACTAAAAGGATCCAACTAAAAGAAGTGGTACTACTACTACCACTACACTGATTAGCTCAATCTGGCAAGTCGTCTCAAAGAATTGTCCTTACAACATGTCACTTTAGTAATTTGCCTATATTAATCAAATTTTTATTAATAATAAATAAAATTCAGAAGATAGAAAATATTGGGTGGTAAAAAAAATATATGGACCTGTAAACTTGAGCATTGCTGGTGGGCAAAAAATAATAATTTTCCACCCTGCAACTATGCAAGAGGTGTAATGAGAAACAGGAATTTACTAGCTTGTAGAATAGCAAACATTTTCCCATTCTGTGATTATCAATTGAAAACAATTTGTTGCTATCCCAAGTAAAAAAAAAAGTTCTCATGTATGTCACCAAAAGACAATATTCCTCCAGTGCACTAAAAATATGTCAGCATCATAAAACTAGCCCAAGATCCTGTGTATAACAACAAAGTGTAAGTGAACTATTTTCTCCTGTTTCTGTGTGCATTACTCCTTCAATTTGTTTGAGCAAATTCACAGTGGCAGCCAATCAGATTTCATGAATCTCATGCACGGCAGACGGAACATCCAGATTACGGAACTGCCCTAAAAAAAACTTGAAATCTCCCGTTCAAAAGATGATTTGACCAAAACCAAAAATAAGGAAAATCTTTAAGTGGCGTTTCCGTCCCAATTATGCTTTTAAATTAAAATTTGACTCGGGTACATTAAAAAAAGAGCTTAGGTTGCATTTTGGCAAGAGTTTTGCTTTAATTTACCTGTCTCGCTAGGCCTTCTGTACCATGTGATGACACCGTAGAATGGAAACTTCAAATCCGGCGGGCCTTCTAGCAGGCATGGATGAATAACTTATTTCAGCTCTTGAAAGGTCTGGGACCCCTATCATTCCTTGTAGCATAGTGGTCCACTTTAACAAATGTATGTCACCAATATGCAGCCCCAGGATCTTAGTATAGGTTCTGATTCACAGCCTTTATAGGAATTCACATATTTGTGTTTATACCATGTAAGTTAAGGTGTTCTAATCTCAGCAAAGGCTATACAGTGATTCTCAAACCTCTTCTCTGGTCTCCCCAGAGAGTCCATGTTGTTATTTTCACCCTGAAATGGCCCACCTGATTCCATTAATCAAAGGTTTAATGTTAGCGATGGGCATTCGATACGTCATTACTGTTCTTTAAGCAGCAGGATCAACTGTCAACACAAACTCAGAATGTACTTTTCAAAATCAAAGCAGTCACTGATGTTTGACAGTGATTACAATGCATTTATAAAATGTAATGATGGGCATTGAAGTCTTAGTTTCCTTTTCAAACTGTGTTTGTATATAACATATTTAAACATAAACATTTGAAAATGCCACTAAGCAAGGGAAGGGAAATAATGAAAAACTTTTGGAAGTTTAGAACGATTACAAAATTCCTAAGAAGAGAACTTGTTTTGTATTGCCCCCACTCACATTTTCAAGATAACAGTTTAAAAATGAAAAGATTTTGGGCTCAAGGGTCACATCAGACTTGGCATGAAATCCAATGGAGGCTGCCCATATTCAATTTACCTACCTTTCACTTTCAAAGAACATGTCTCTTGTGTACAAGATATGAAATTTGAACCCTCCCCCTGACCCAAATGGAGAAACACTGTCTTTTCCACTGGGTGCTTAGTAGGTAAATTGCAGTCATTCCTTAAACGTAAGCGTTACTGTACATTTTCTGGATGTTTATATTGTCTCATTCATGACTCTGTATATGTGTCTGTTTGTCTTTAGTGGATGTATCTACCAAGCCACGCATGGCCTGCCTTGCAGTGATGGACATGGATTCTCCAGTATGTCCCTCATCCAATCAGAATGGCTGTGTCCTAGACCCACTTCCTATCTCTGATGCCAAACAGGAATTAGCCGCTCCTTCCTGTCTGAGGGTGCACTTGTACATCCTGGGCAGAGGTGATGCCAACAGCACAGAGCTTACCTTTCCTCCAGGGGACTATGTGGTAGAGGAGTTGTGCATCGATGCTGCAAAGGCCTGTGGTGAGTCAGCCATTTACAGTCGTATGCAAACGTTTAGGCACCCCTGACAATTTCCATGATTTTCATTTATAAATAATTGGGTGTTTGCATCAGCAATTTCATTTTGATCGATCAAATAACTGAAGTACACTGTAATATTTCTGTAGTGAAATGAGGTTCATTGGATTAACAGAAAATGTGCAATATGCATCAAAACAAAATTAGATGTGTACATAAATGTGGGTACCGTTGTCATTTTGTTGATTTGAATACCTATAACTACCTAGCACTGATTAATGGAAACACAATTGGTTTGGTGAGCTCATTAAGCCTTGATTTTCATAGACATGTGCATCCAATCATGAGAAAATATATTTAAGGTGTCCAATTGCAAGTTGTTGTTCTCTTTGACTCTCTTCTGAAGAGTGGCAACATGGGGGCCTCAAAACAACTCTCAAATGACCTGAAAACAAAGATTGTTGTTAAACGTAATGGTTTAGGTGAAGGCTACAAAAAGCTATTGCAGAGATTTAAGCTGTCAGTGTCCACTGTGAGGAACATCATGAGGAAATGGAAGACCACAGGCATAGTTCTTGTTAAGACCGTGTGAACGGTCAAAAACAGCCCACAGACCACCTACAACATCTTGCTGCAGATGGTGTCACTGTGTATCGTTCAACAATTCAGTGCACTTTGCACAAGGAGAAGCTGTACGGGAGAGTGAGGCGGAAGTAGCCTTTTCTGCACACATGCCACAAACAGAGGTACAAACAGAAACGCACATTTGGACAAGCCAGCTTTAATTTAGAAGAAGGTGCTGCGTACTGATGAAACAAAGATGGAGTTATTTGGTCATAACAATGGGCGTTATGCATAGCAGAAAAAGAACACAGCGTTCAAAGATAAGCACTTGCTATCAGCGTTGCCACCGTTACTTTGAAAAAGTAATCTGATTACAGATTAATCCTTTAAAAAGTAACTTTAGAGATTACTTGATTTTACAAGTTACTTTATTAGTTACATTCAGCAGCTGCCGACAACACCCCTGCCACCTCAACATAAAAATTCCAAACGGTTTTGCCAACACTAACTTTATTGGAAGTGCATTTTTAACAGTAATGTCAACAATGTATCTCCTGACATTTAAATTTAACTTAAAACCTATTTCCTGAAAAAAATACATGTTTAAAAAAATAAAAATAAACAGTCTTTCTTGCCCTGACATATTTAACTGTTAACACTAATGGCAAAGCATACTATTTATAATCTACATCAGGGGTGGGCAAACTCTGGCCCGCAAGGCGTTTTTAAACCCTCCACAGTCTCCCGACGCTCTAGAGAGTCAAGCGCGATTGTACCACGAACCGTACATGTGAGCAACTAAAGCTTGGTACTATTGGGAAGAAGAAGATCAGACAAAAAGAATGAGTGGTAGGTCTTCCATGTGGGTTTATCAGAGCCGGAGCTATCGCGCCTTGAAATTGGTCATGTTTTATTTACTTTTGCCTTTTTTTTACTAAACACATTACAGACAGGAAGTAGGAAGTGAAAATGACAAAATAGCAACTCTGCAATGATGTAGGACATCATCCTGCACATTACCAACATGGTACCAATATGGTTAGAGAGGTGGTTTTGCTGATAAAATAATGCCAGTGCAAATAATGAGGAGTGCTTTGTCCATGTGAATTAATGACAGCCAGAGATATCACGTCTCAAATTTGGGTGCTTTTCACTGACTTTATTTTGGTAAACTAAAAACATTACAGACAGAAATCAGGAAGTGAAAATGACAAAATAACATTTCTGCAACGAGGTAGGACATCACCCTGTACTAAAACAGGTTATTTTGGGGGGGGTTCGGGATAGATGTTTTTTTATGTATAGGGAAATAGTAAATATATGCTGGTTCTCAAGACCTGGGGGCACGCCAATATGGATTTTACAGTGATGTTCATTATGGTTTACAAGTATTTTACAATAAATAACTAAAAATTAAACATACAATTTTGTATTTTTTGGCTCTATATTACATCATGCATGAAAATTGTCACAAACAACTGGGTTTGATTTATTCTTGTAGCCAAGAGTCAACATGGGAAAAAAACATTTTTTGACTCTGCTGGTGTCTGCAAGTACGCTAAATAGACTTGAATAAAACATTTAAATTCTGAGAAGTCAAACAAGGAAATGGTGATATAAAACAAAACATTTATTTTCTGTAAGATACGATATTTAATGAAATACCATTTCCTATTTTTCGTGCATCGCTACAAAATGCGGCCCTTCACTTGGTTTCAAAAGCTCAATGTGGCCCTCAAGCAAAAATAGTTGCCCACCCCTGATCTACATAGTTTATAAATGTAACTAATAACTTATTTAAAAAAAAAATGTTTTTTTAAATAATAGCGCTAGTTATAATTCACTGCAATAATTGTTAATTTATTAGATTGCAATACAGGTAGTTGGTAAACCTGCTTGGCATTTCTGCCTGACGCACCTCCACCGGTGCCTTAGCGATTGAGGTGTACTTAGGTGTACATTGGAGAACACTATGTAGGGCATTCACGGGTCATCAGCTGGGGACCACCAGTCACGGATGTTTCGCTCCTTCAACCCCAGTACATCTCATGGTGGCGGAGCAATGGCAGGGATTTCTCCCTGCCACCCCCTGCGGACGCCCTAGGTGGTGGCTGGACCCCAACTCTTTGCCTTCCTTCTCAGCCACAGCCAGAAACTGCCTCTTTCTGCCTCCTCTGCCAGCTCTTTCATGGCTTTGCGGTGCCTTGCTCCTTTTACACCCCGGAGCAGACCAGAGGTTGAGGAGCCCACAAACCCCTGGCACCCCACCTCCACAGGGTATGTGACTACCCTCTACCCAGCCTCCCTGCACTCTGCAGCCAGTTCAGCATATTTGGCCGCTTCCTCTCATGGGCAGATTCAATCCCTCCCTCCCATGGGACTGTGAGTTCCACCATCAGAACGGTCTTGCAAGCAACGGACCATATCACAAGGTCTGGACGCAAGGACGTTTCCACTATCTCCCTAGGGAAATGGAGCTGCTTCCCAAGGTCGACTGCTAGTGTCCATCCCTTGCCTGATGGGATGTTTGACTAGGGCAAGGGGCCTGCTGTTTGCTTCCTGCCTGCATGTCTCCACCACCTCGGCGAGCTTCTTCAACACCAAGTCATGCCTCCACCTGTAGCGCCCTTGTGCCAAAGCTATCTTGCAGCCCGTCATGATGTGTTGGAAGCTCACGTTGGCTTCGTTACACAAGAGGCATGATTCCTCATTGCCCAACCAACCATGGAGGCAAGGCAAGGTGTCATATGCCGCTCTGAGGAGAACTTAGCCTGGCCTGGGGAATCTTCCACAGGTCGGCCCAGGACAGCGGTCTATCTAGAAGGCCTTCCCATGACAGCCACCTTCCCTGCTGGACCTGGGACACCGCTTTGATGGTAGGTCTCATGTACTCAGCTCTCATCACCTCTGCTGCCACCAGGGTCTTCCTCTGTTCTTTGGACGCCTTCGACCAGAAGAGGGGGGCCTGTCCCCAACCGAGGCCTGCCCGACTGTCCTGCACTCTGCCAACCTCCTCCTCAGCTTTCCATCTTCTCCCAGTTCGTACCTGGGCATCTGCAGCTCTCACCAGATGGTCTGTGGATTCTCTTAGCTCCATGACCAGCCGCACCTTCTCCTGCTTATATCCCCCGCTGATGGAACGCAGGGGCAGTTGAAGCTTGGTTCTGCCAGAGGCCTACATCTGAAAGGCATCTAGGCAGACCGAGCCATTTCCTGATGTATGAATTTGCCAAGCTATCCAACTTGCTTACAGTGGAGGAGGGGACTTCGCTCATCTTAAGTGGCCACATTATCCTCTGGTACAGGGTGAATTGGTAACACCAAACCTTGTACTTGCCTGGGAGCTGACTATGGTTGATCTTGGTGAGGCCATCTGCCAGCTGCTTCTTCACCACGTTCCCCATCTGTTTATCAGAGAGATCTGCTGAGTAAACTCGGCCGAGGCTCCGGATGGGTTGGCTAGACAGCAGGGGGATCTCCTCGTCTCCAGCACTAAAGATGGTACGATCGCTCCTGACCCCTTTCTGAAGGGACAAGCTTCTTGATTTCGAGGGCTTGATCCTCATCCTTGCCCACTCCACGAGTTCATCAAACCTCTTAAGCAGTCTTACCGTACATGGAGCTGTCTGGAGTATAGTGGTAACGTCATCCAATTACCCTCTCAACAAAGGTAACCTTTGGCCTGACGGTAACTTCATTCCTCTGACCACCTGCCTTGCCCCAATGAGGATGATCACGAATGCTGCTACAAACAAAATGGTGGAGATAGAGCATCCAATTGCAATGCCAACTTCTAGTTGTTGCCACTTTGTGGTGATATTTTCATGGGTGGAGCATATCTGGAGATCCTCAAAGTGTCTGGATATCACCCTTTTGAAGGGATCAGGGATATAGAAGAAGTCCAGTGTGAACGTGATAAGCTGGTGGGGGACGGACCCGTAGGCATTAGCAAGATCTAACCAGACACAATGCAGATCGTCCTTCTCTCTCTTTGCCCTCTGGATCTGTTCCCATATCACTGAAGAATACTCAACACACCCTGGAAAGCTTCTGGCAGCTGGTGTCTATAAATCTGTTTTGTGTAAGAAAGGAGATCATCCTCTTGGCCATAATGGAAAAGAAAATCTTTCCTTCCACATTCAGAAGGGCTATATTCCTAAACTGGCCGATGTCCTTTGAGTCTTGTTCCTTGGGGACAGACAGGGCTCTCCGCCACAACCTCCTTCCTCCACGCTACTCCTAGAAGTTTCCACAGGATCCTCTGTACGCCAGGGCAATACTTGTACAGCTTGTATGGTATCCCGTTGGGGCCTGGTGCCGAGGCTCCTCTAGCCTTGTTAACAATGTCTGTGACCTCACTGATTATAAAGCTAATGAACTGTAACCAAATGTAATTGCATTGTGTGTAAAGAAACAATAAGAGCATATGATACCAAAAAATAATTTAACATCTTTTTATTAATAAGAGTAACAAATACGTTGTACGCAATTTGATTGAATAGGCTATAGGTAACATTGTTTGGCTACTTAGCCAACATTGCTGAGTGAACCCTAGTTCAAGGCTACTGAATGCAATGTGATCCTAGTGGATATTGAGTATTGAGACGCTTCTTTCCCTAGTTTTTAATCTGGATTCTTAAAGTAGGTAGGTTTGTGTGTGTTTGCCAGTTTAATAGTGGTGCAACGGATCGTCATTGATCCGTGATCCGCTCGGATCAATATCTTTGGTTCGGCACACACGTGATCCGCGGATTGATTTCTGAAAAAAAAGTTGTGCGCATGTTCAGTCCGCTTACAGCATGGTCATGGCGAGCGGAGGAACGGAGGAGCCTGTATGTGAGCATTTTGGTTTCCTTGTTAAATATAATGATGAAGGAAAGAGGATAGTGGATAAAACCGTGAGAGTGTGTTTGAACTGTGGCACAAGAAAGCGATATGACAGTGGGAACACATCAAGCATGGCCACGCATTTGAAGCGACATAACATCACCCCGGTGTTTCACTGACAGGAGTGAAACCGAAAGCTGCAAAACAACCGCTTATCACCGTTGGCATTTAAGACATCACAAACGCTATCGGTGTGTTTATAGGTGCAGACATGAGGCCATATTCGGTTGTTCATATGTTGTTATGAACACTTAAGCCTGTCAAACTAACTAAACCGAAATCCAACGATTGAAGAAGTAATCTCACGTTAAAGTTTTCTTTTTCATTGGCTCCTATGGCGAGTAAAAGGTTTAACGTGATTTAATGTACCTAAACAACAAATCAATATTAACCACATTTCTCTCTCATATTGCTCATCATAACCATTGAAAATTATAAAAACAACTAACCCAAATTCAATTTTTTTTATTTATTTTGCTGATCCGAAAAATGATCCGATCCGTGACTCTGATCCGAGGAACGATCCGATCCGTGAGTTTTTTGATCCGTTGCACCCCTACAGTTTAATCATATTGCTCCCATTTATGTCTAGATTTGCTTATAGCATGTTGGTAATCGTTTGAGCGATTGTCTAGTATAACAGTTACTAAGTTAATTTGAAATTAATAGTAGGTGCCACCAGCCAGGCCACCAGCCAATACTCATGGACATGTGCATAGATAGACACACACACACATGCAGTACAACCCTGTCAGAGCATTTATTTGCAGAAAATGACAATTGGTCAAAAATAACTAAAAAATATGCAGTGTTGTCAGTCCTGAAATAATGCAGAGAAAATAAGTTCATATTCACTTTTAAACAACACAATACTAATGTGTTGATTTAGGAAGAGTTTAGAAATCAATATTTGGTAGAATCATAATAATAATAAATAATAATAATAATAATTGGCTTTCATGCATCTTGGCACACCCTCCACCAGTTTTTTACATTAATGTTGGTTTGGCTTTGTTTGATGGTTTGTGACCATCTATCTTCTTTTGGATCACATTCCAGAGGTTTTTAATGGGGTTCATTAAAGAAACATTTTACAGTGGTCTTCTTATTCTTTCCAGAACTGTATATGAACTCGAACACACGCGCACACAGACACATACAGAAAAACACCATCCAATCACACATCTCTTCCCTGTCCTGTTTCCCCACAGGGTCCAGACACCACACACATCAGGGGTTGACAAAATCTATTGGCCACTTGTCCTTCAGACAATTGTCAACTCAATTGCTGTTTAAAGTACCAATTCAGTTAAATGTGAAATGCCATCACATTTACAACAGGGCCTCAAACGAACATTTTAGTCACACACCGGCAGGTACTGTAGATAAAAAATAACTAGTCACTCAGATTATTTAGCCCGTAAGTTTAATGACATTTTCTGAAATAAATGTAGATATTTTTGGGTGATTTTTTCCACATCTTCTCCCCTCCCATTTCCCTTTAATCCTGCCTTGTCGGTAGCTCTACAACCTTCTGACTACTCTGTGGCAGCTGCCTGGGAGCAGTCAGAGGTGTTGATCAGTAGTCAGAGCATTGATGAGTTTGTGGCAGTCAGAGGAGTTGATCAGTAGTCAGAGCATTGATGAGTTTGTGGCAGTCAGAGGAGTTGTCAGCTGTCGTCAATTTGTGTGTGTGTGTCTATCTCTCTAACTGTGCCTCAGTTTTCCATCAACTGGCTGGCGTCAGCTGCCTTAAATTATTTTTTATGGTGAACTAAACAGGAAAGCTGTGTTTTTTGATAACAAAGCAGTATAATGTTTACATGGGTTTGGTTTATATTCCTTGGTTAACAGAATTTTTGGGGACAATGTATTTAAATATCCATGAAATATTGGAAATGGCCTTTTCTGTCTACGTCCCGTCATTTTAGCTGTTTTTGGTCAACTCACCTTATGGGTGCTACCGAAAAAATTGCCACACAATGAGTGTCCATTCACTCCCATAAACACGTCAACTGTAGTGGATGACTGGATGGGACCTAGTTATCTAGACCTAGTTATCTAGACTTTTAACCGTGCAAGTTGAGCAACGACAGTCAAACCTTTGGTGTATGTTGTCTAAATCAACCGTCTCTGCGCTGAAGGTTGGTAAATTGGCCATGGCCTCCATGAATTGACCTTTAGTCTTCTTGTTTATAAAGGACCCTATACAGATTTAGGTGATCAGGTGCATGTCAACTCACAACCGAAAGGCTATATGAACAAAGTAAATAAGTGTGAAGCCCACAACCAAACCTAAATATAGAAATGCTTTTGCTGCAGTTCACACATGCAATCGCCCATTAGACTACAATGTTTTCTTTCCATTTCAGCAAAACAATTGTTTCACTACATATAGACAAATGTTGTTTCACAAATTATTATTATTATTATTTTAGACACTTTTTTAATATGTCAGACAAATAATAATAGACTTAATAAGTATAAGTCTTAAGTATGTGTGTATATATAGATATAGATATAGATATAGATATAGATATAGATATATATACACACATACAGTGCGAAAGTATTCGGCCCCCTTGAACATTTCAACCTTTAGCCACATTTCAGGCTTCAAACATAAAGATATAGAACTGTAATTTTTTGTGAAGAAGCAGCAACAAGTGGGACACAATCATGAAGTGGAACGAAATTTATTGGATATTTCAAACTTTTTTAACAAATAAAAAAGTGACGAATTGTGCGAGCAAAATTATTCAGCCCCTTTACTTTCAGTGCAGCAAACTCTCTCCAGACGTTCAGTGAGGATCTCAGAATGATCCAATGTTGACCTAATTGACTAATGATGATAAATAGAATCTACCTGTTAGTCATCAAGTCTCCGTATAAATGCACCTGCTCTGTGGTAGTCTCAGAGGTCCGTTGAAAGCACAGAGAGCATCATGAAGAACAAGGAACACACCAGGCAGTTCCGAGATACATTTGTGGAGAAGTTTAAAGCCGGATTTGGATACAGAAAGATTTGCCAAGCTTTAAACATCCCAAGGAGCACTGTGCAAGTGATAATATTGAAATGGAAGGAGTATCAGCCCACTGCAAATCTACCAAAACCCGGCCGTCCCTCTAAACACACCAAACATGTGGAAGAAGGTGCTCTGGTCAGATGAAACCAAAATGGAACTTTTTGGCAACAATGCAAAACTTTATGTTTGGCATAAAAGGAACACAGCTCATCACCCTAAACAAACCATCCCCACTGTCAAACATGGTAGTGGCAGCATCATGGTTTAAGCCTGCTTCTCTTCAGCAGGGACAGGGAAGATGGCTAAAATTGATGGGAAGATGGATGGGGCCAAATACAGGACTATTCTGGAAGAAATCCTGATGGAGTCTGCAAAAGACCTGAGACTGGGACGGAGATTTGTCTTCCAACAAGACAATGAACCAGAACATAAAGCAAAATCTACAATGGAATGGTTCACAAACATATCCAGGTGTTAGAATGGCCAGGTCAAAGTCCAGACCTGAATCCAATCGAGAATCTGTGAAAAGAACTGAAAACTACTGTTCACAAATGCTCTCCATCCAACCTCACTGAGCTCGAGCTGTTTTGCAAGGAGGAATGGGTTTTGCAAACATTTTAGTCTCTCGATGTGCAAAACTGGAAGAGACATACCCCAAGCTACTTACAGCTGTAATTGCAGCAAAAGCTGGCGCTACAACATATTAACTTATTATTACAATTTTTCAGTTCTTTATTTGTTAAAAAAGTTTGAAATATCCAATAAATTTCTTTCCACTTCATGATTGTGTCCCACTTGTTGTTGATTCTTCACAAAAAATTGCAGTTTAATATCTTTGTTTGAAGCCTGAAATGTGGCAAAAGGTCGAAAAGTTCAAGGGGGACGAATACTTTCACATGCGTCCTTTACTATCTAGGGGAAATTCTCAGAACGAAGGACTCAGTCCTTGGTTGAAATTCGGAGGATCCTTGATATTGGAACAGTCCTTCGACGGACTATGACGCAGAGGATAGACTGATTTCTGGCTTCGGAGGATTCTTCCTTGACTTTGAGAACCAGCTACAGTGTCCGTCTGGATTTGAACTCTTGCTAGGGTAGAGGTCGGGCACTGTGGACGGGTGTATAAATCTGTGACTTTGCCAGTGTTCGCTAAGTCATGATCTTCAAATGTTCATATTTAACATTATTCAATTGTTACATTTAGTTCCTTATGAACGTAATTGACCCTCTCACACATTAATATTTCACATTTCGGTTTTACAAAATAGTTCCCTCAGAACATATTTTATTTCATTTTGGGCCCGTCATCTTTGGAAAAGGTGTTCTTTTCAGTGCTTTAGTTTGAATTTCCTCCACCAACATTTTAGTTGTTTCTCAGGTCAGTCGACATGGTAACCGTTAGACTAGAAGGGAGAAGGGATCGTCAAAGATCTTGGCAGTTTTTCCAGAACTTCGTAACAAGTTGAAGCGATGTCGAGATGTTTTAGTGCATTTTTTAGATGTATTATGGTGCCTGAACCCATATGACTTTGAACGATGAACGCAAACAGTTTATTTACTGCAGCCACAGCCATCAAGCGGAACCATTTACAGTGAATGAAACAAAGCGAACATACAGGCCATAGTGTGACATGCGTAAACCAATTATGTAAACATAATCATATATGACGACACATGTTTTTATTTAAAATAAAGAACGTAGCCTATGTTTTTATGTAGGCCTAGGCAATTTATATTCACAGTACTTACTAAAATATTATAAATATTATTTTATTGCTTTTATTGCATTTGTATTAGGCTAGTTGTTTGAAGAGAAAAAGAAAACCAGCACGTCGGTCGGACTAAAAGGGAAAAAAAATAATTGGGTTGGTCCTAAATTGACAGGGTCGGTCGGGTTATTGCAAACAAAAATATTTTTAAGGATGGCCTTAATCATGGTAAATTTCCAGTGTACTGTTAATCTTTCAGTGCTTGGCCATCCATTCTGGCACAAGTTGTCCTGCAGCTGAATGTGGTTGTGTATCCCTGGGTGTGCACTGACTTCAGCAGGCTGTGGAACGTGTTGTTTTTCTTGCTGAAGGCTCTATCTCCCTCAAACACACTCAGAGGGTCTGGCATTGATAAGTACTGAGCAGCTCTCGTTCTCACTTTCACTGTTGCTCTTGCCCACCCTTCACTCTGTCTTTTAGATGGCCTGATGCACCAAACTGCCACAGGCTCTACGCAGGGTCACCCTCTAATACCGCAGAGTACCTGAAGGAGAGTTTAGTGAGGTTATTCACGGGCAACAGTAAAAATAGAATGTTGTTTTCTACAATGGGAGTCCCCTGACACCGTTGCAAGTTTTACAGCACCGACGTGTGCTTGTCAATCTCTATTCTAGTGACTTTATTTCTATCTTGGGCAGTCACCACTGTTTTCTATTCATTTCTATTTTTTTATCTCAGGCAGTCACCACTGTTTTCTATTCATTT
>JACXGM010002847.1:0-19958 GCA_016801145.1 Umbra pygmaea | reverse complement strand
GAAATACCAACACAGAAAAATATGCTAATTCCGCCAGAGTCCATGTTTAGAAGTAGATTTTGTTTTTATGTATAGATTCCGCGATTCCGTCCATGTTTTCCGCAATGCGGAAACCTAAGGGCCCTAACCAAATCATCCACGAATTGGACGGAAGTTTCTGGGAATGAGAATAGTACATTTCTGATCTGGTATAATCAGGAACTATACTTCTAAATGTGTTTGATCAAATCAGTTGTGTTAGCCCTATTTGGTAAAAGACCATTATTATGTCTGTACTGTAGATCTCCATATTAGGAAAAGAACAGCTCAAAAATGCAAAGGGAAATGACAGTCTATCAGTGCTTTAAAGATGGGGAGTAAACCTTAAAGATTTCAAGAACAATCAAGTGCAGCCCAAATAAATGCTTAATGGAGTTCAAGTAACACCCATTTCAACAGCAACTGTTCAGGGTAGAACATCTGTGTTAATCAGGCCTTCATTTTTGAATTTCTACAAGAACCTACTACTGAAGCTGACCAGTAATAAGAAGCGACTTGTTTGGGCCAAAAAACATGAGCAATGGTGTCTAAATGTAAAATTTTAGGTTCCAATTGTTGTTTCTTTGTGAGACGCAAAGTAAGTGAATGGAAGATCTCTGCATGTGTGGTTCCCACTGTAAAGTGTGGATGAGGACGTGTGATGGTGTACTGCACCAAATGACCTTGCCTCCACAATCTTCTGACCTCAACCAAGTTCAAATGGTTTGGAGTGAATTTGACCACAGAATGAAGGATAGCAGCCAGCAAGTGCTCAGCATATCTGGGAACTTCTTCAAGTTGGAAGGACATTCCAGGGGGCTCATTTATCAAGTGTGCATACAAACACACCTTCGTTTGCACTTAAGAACACTTGTAGAATAACCCCTGAGAAATCCCACTTGTTCTTACTGTCAGTACACAACCTCAATGATCTGCAAATCAACACACATGTAATTGTCAAAATGTGGTCAAAATCATCCCTTTCAACCTGCAGGAAACAGGCTACAATGAGGTCTGAAATGTAAGAGAATCCAAAAATCATCCCTTTCAACCTGCAGGAAACAGGCTACAATGAGGTCTGAAATGTAAGAGAATCCAAAAATCATCCCTTTCAACCTGCAGGAAACAGGCTACAATGAGGTCTGAAATGTAAGAGAATCCAGGAATACAATATGCCTGGGCTGGACAGGATTATAGTTGCCATAGTATAACATGTTGAGTCCCAGATTGTTTGTCATGCTTTATTTGACATGTCCTCTTCTGGCTGTACCAGATGGAAATCAGTGTTCTAATAGTGTCTATAAATGGAGGTGGGTATGTGTGTGGTATGACCACAGTCTTTGTGTAGCATCAACACAGTTCAGTGGTTTGGGCAGGGGAGGTATTCTGGAGGTACAGCTGGAGTTGCCATGCAGAAAACATGATCACCAACTGCAGTAACGTGGGCACCATCACAGCGAGGTTGACAGAGACAGGACGGAGTAGTATGTTCACATTGTCCTGAAGCATGTTCTAAGGGTTTACGTCCCCCTAGGGTCAACATGACATCAGGAACAATAGAAGGCAATGCCTTAGAACTAGTACCTCCATATAAAACTTTGACTCTGATCATAAACCAATGACGTAAGTGGGCATTGAATACTTAATAACCAAATCTAGCCTAGGAATTAAGTAAATCAATAAAATGTGTTCTGCTGAATAAATGAGTCATGCTTTCCACCTTCCATTCAAACAGATATTTTAACTGTATCACCTGTACATTGATTGGAAGTCTGGTCTGTTCACATGGTCTGCTAGTCAAAGCTAGGAATGCAGCCTACAGGCATTGTATTGAAATAAGCGATACCTCTATCTTTAAACGGCACAAATACAAATGATGCAGTGGAATTGAGGTGGCAAAACGGTGAGAAAGATACTAGCTACTTCAGATACTAGGAGGCAGGGTTTCAGCACGATCACTGACTACAAAAATAAACCTATACATTTAATTATTTAACCAGGTAAGATGTCTGAACACATTTGCAGCAACGACCTGGGAAGAGCACATCAAATTAAAATGTTCAGCAAGGAAATAAATAAAAAAATGTAATAAAAACAAAGCAGCAGAGATCAACACAATCACCCAAAACAACACAGTCAGCAACAAAATATATTCCCAGTAAATGTCTAAAATGCCCTGAAGAAAGTAGTTCTCTGAACTTAAAACTACATTGTTAATTATTCCACATGTAAGCGGCAAAGAAGATAAAAGCAGTTCTACCTAATTCAGTTGCTCGTGTCTGGTAGCCTGTCAGTCTAAAGATAAAAGTTGATTTAGATAAGTTGGTAGCTTGTGCAAAAGAGCTTTTGCAAAATGCATTACTCTGTGAGACCTTAGAGAGACAGTCCACTGTTTGATACAGGATGCAATGATGGGTAGTGAACCTTTCTCCTGGGATAAAAATGATTAGCGCTACGACACTGCATCTAGAGGTTTTAACGGAGACATGCAGATAAATTGTCTCCATAGATGACTGTGTGGCCCCCCACAGCTCTAACTCCATTATCAAGTTTGCAGTGTCACATGAATACCTTCTCCTTCAACAATAAAAAAACTAAGAACTGATAGTGGACTATATTATTGAACAAGAAGGTGCACTTTACAATCCTTATCAATGGAGACACCTTAGAGAGTGTAGCAGACATTAGGTTCTTCACAGTTCACATCTCAGAGAAACTGGACTGGTCACTACACTCATCCACAGTGGTTAGAAGACAAAGCAGTGCCTTTTCACACTAGGAGGCTGAAGAAGTTTGGTCTGTCCCGGAGAGCTCTCAGTGTTCTACAGGGGCACCAATGAGAGTATTCTGACAGGATGCATCACTGTCTGGTACGGGAATGCTAAGGTGTCTCACCGCGTGGCTCGGTGAAGAGTGCGACACTCGGCTGATAATCGGTTCCCCACTGCCCCCCCTGGAAGGCAACAATAGCCGCTTTCCGACCGCAGGGATTTTTGCAGTTCCTAGAACATAACGTTCCTATAACCCTTTTTTTCTTGTGTTCCGACAAAAGAAATTTGGGGATTATTTAGTCCCTCACCG
The DNA here is from genome assembly GCA_016801145.1 of Umbra pygmaea. NCBI lineage: Eukaryota > Metazoa > Chordata > Actinopteri > Esociformes > Umbridae > Umbra > Umbra pygmaea. Next base: position 16,859 of record JACXGM010002847.1, on the reverse strand, counting down.
CAGTTCCTATAACTCTTTCAACTCCTACTCCAGAGCAGGGTCTTTCCCTTTTCCTAGGTCTACATTGATTGGTCCAACTTATAAATTACGCAAAACAGGTTTTGGGGGAGAGTAGTTAGTAGAACTGTTTAGAAGTGGACTGTTCCTATAACTACGTTCCTGTAACTACTTGGTCGGAAAGTGGCTTATAACACAAGGTGCCAAAAGAAAAGCAAAGATCATTGCTGATGTCAGTTATCTAAGCCACAGACTGTTCCAGCCCCTCAGTTCCACTAGAAGCTCCCAGTAGAGCATCATGTCTAAAAAAGTCAGGTTGCACAACAGCTTTTCCCCCCAGGCCATCAGGCTGCATTAAAATACATGGTTATAGGGTCACGATAGTTCATATGGACATTCCACTTGTATTACAATCATCACCACAGAGCATGCTGTTGTGAGGCTGTCCGGTGACTGGTTCTTTTGACAATGTAGTCTTCTGTAACGGATTGTAGTTTCCAATTGTATTCCTGCAAGCAGCCCTGGTCACATGATCATTCTATAATCCACTGCTCATTCATACAGTCAGAGGTATTGTTATATATATATACACACACACACACACACACACACACACACACACACACACACACACACACACACACACACACACAGTGGGCTCCAAAATTACTGGCACTCTTTATTGGCAATGCCCAAACTATACTTTAAAAACATAAACAATATAATTATATAGTGAAACTTAAAATACCAACATGTGAGCAACACTGTACTTTCATAGTTTCATAGTTATTGGCACTCCTTATTTAGTACACGGTGCAACCAACTCTGGCAAGTATAACAGCTTGGAGTCTCTTCCTGTAATGTTTGACACTCTTAAGGAACACATATGGAGGGTTTTTGGACCATTCCTCTATGCAGATCCTTTCAAGATCCTTCACATTCTTGGATTTGTGCTTATCAACTGCCCTCTTCAAAGCAGCCCACAGATTTTCAATTGGATTGAGGGTCGGCGACCACGATGGCCATGGCAGAACATTTGACTTTGTTGTCACAGAACCATTTCTGTGTCTATTTTGAGGTACTTTCTAACATTGTCTTGTTGGAAAGTCCATCTACGGCCAAGTCTTAGCCTTTTGGCAGAGGCAACCGGATTGTCAGCTAAAATTGCCTGATACTTGGTGGAATTCATTATGACATCAATCTTGACCAGTGCCCCTGGACCTCTGGAATTAAAAAATAAATAACATCACCATATTTTACCGTGGGTATGATGTACCTCTCCTTGTATGTATCTCTGTTTGACACCAAACATGCCAATGCTGTATCTGACCAAAACGTTAAATTTTGGTCTCATCTGACCAGAGCACCTTCTTCTAGTCATAATTAAAATTACGTTGATCAAAATCCAAGCACTTGCATCTGTGTCTTGGGATCAGAAAGGGCTTTCTTCTGGCAACCGTTCCAAAGAGGTTGTGGAGTTGGCTTCTGGTGCTTTTGAAGACCTTGGACCCCAAGATGCCACAAATGCTGGTGGGCGGGGGGGCATAGCTATAATTGATCATTTCAGAAACTCAATATAGCCCTCAAGCAAAAGTTATTGCCCACCTCTGCTATATATGGTACCCCTTGGGATGCACCCAAAGACTGAGAAGCCTGGCTTTAATAGGGCTGAATTTATGACCAGAACTGCTTTGTACTTTTCATTGATGTATTTTGAGCTCAAAGACCTTCTCTTCATCAGTCTTTTTTCTCTTTATCTCTGTCTTTTTCACTCACTGTCTCCTGTCTCTCTTGTTCCTTAGTGGCGTAGTGACTTTGTAAATGGCTGGGTCAGCATCCCAGTGAACCACGAGGCCCAGGAGGAGTGTCTTGGCATGGCTGTGTTGGATATGATGAGGATTGCCAAGGAGAGCAGCCTGTCCCCTGTGGATATCTACAATGACACCAGGTGAGTTTGCTGGAGTATGACAGGACTACGTTGATCCTCAAAGCAGAGAAAAACCACAACTAAACATGTTGACCACAAGTTATGTTTACAGTGGCAAACCAGATGGAAGTCATCTCAGCATCCCCTGTGGCCACCAAAGAATTAGTAACGTTCACTCTGATGTACTGGCTAAAATGTTAACAAAATGCTAACATTCATATGAACTCCCTATCTATCCAAACTGGACCCTTAAAGCATGACCTCAAGCTGTGTGAGGCACACCCTGTCCTTTAAATTGGAACAATTACGAAATTCTATAATTTCTCTATGTTCCTAAGTCACTTGAAGTAATTATTTGTTGTCTCCCTCATCAGTCAACTCTCTCACTCAGGGAGTGCAGGGTCAAGCTAGCGCGAGTGCTATAGGTTATATGGTTCTGTACAGATGAATGCGTTTGATATAACTTAGAGAAATAATGATCATTTATGTCGAACATGAATGCTCTTTCACAAAGACAAACTCAAAATCTGGAAGTTCAGTTGCTTGTTTGGCTGGGTTCAAATGTACTTTTTCTGACATCTATGCCGATGTGGCAGAAAAGAAAGATTACTAGTGCGTCTTCCATGCTCAGTACTGGTGAGTGGGTTTGTTCAATATGTAAAAAATTCAGTTTTCTTTTAAATTCATACTTCAATAGTTTCTAAACAGAACATACCAGCGCTAAATCAGTTATATATTCTTAATCTGATATCTTCCCTGAATTACCATATATTATTGACCGAGAAAAGTGTGAATTTAGAAAAATAAGTCTGCATTTAATGCAAATTAGAACACGCTTACTCTGGAGACTGAAATCAAGGTCAACGTCAAATAATTACTTCAAGCGATTTAGGAACATAGACAAATTGTAGAATTTCAACATTGTTCCCCTTTAAGTAACATGATAATGGTTGGGGTCCTGCACCTTAATGAACTTATTAACTCAGCTTGCATTACAAGGACTGAAAACATATAAAACGTTAGCAATAACCCCACAATCTATTCCAAAGTAGGCCATTCCAAATGTAATTATTCAAAGTCTTTCCTTTTTTAGGTTTTGGCTGCTATTGTATAGCCTCGCAAAGCCACCTGATCCTGGAAACTTGCATTGGAATGCTACACAGATATGAGTTTAGCAGGTCTCAGATTAAAATCAGTTCAACAAGGAGTGTTTCTAATAGACATTCACTGTAAAAAAAATCCTGTTGTTTTTACGGAAAAATACTGGCAGCTGTGGTTACCGGAACAATACTGTAAAAAACACATCAAACCGTAAACATACTTACGGAATTATATGTAAATTTAACATTTAAAACATGTATATTTACCATTGGATTACAGTAATATTAACATCATTGTTACACTGAAGTGAACAAGTTTGTTGAGTAAATTTAACAGTTTAAACATGTAATTTCAATATTGGGATTCAGTGATACAGAACTTTACCATAATAAATACGGTATAACATTTTCCACTATTACGGTAAAATGATTTAGAATTTAATGTGACAATAATCCAATTTAAAGAATAATGATCCACATATATTTAGTACTAATCAGAATCTGTATATTCAAAAGTTGTAATATTTTATCACTTACAACCTGCATTCATAAGAACTGCAATAGTGAATCAACCACTACTGAACTATGACTAGCTAAACTACATTGATGGGAATACACTTCTCAGTAATGGTTGAAATAAAGATAATTACTTTATTAGGTTTGAAAAGTAAAGATTGTTATTATAATTTAATAATTAAACATAAAGTGTTCAATGCATAAATGCTTGAAGTACAAAATATATTAAAACAAACTTTTCTGAAAAACAAAACGTGCAGCAAAGCATTCTGGGAAATCTTATAGAATGTTGGTTGTTACGTATATTTTACGGCATATTTCCGTTATAAACACAGTGCAAGAATATATTGAACAGTGTAGTCATGTATTTTTAACAGAAAAGAGATGATAAATAAAATTACTGTGTTTCACCGTTACAGAAACTGTGTTCAACCTTTTTTGAGTGTACAGTATTTTACCGTGATGATTTGACAGTTTTTCACTGTGACATCTACAGACATTTTTTACAGTGTTGAGCAATATTTAATTTTGTACTCATTATCACCTAAAACACCCAGATTTTATCAAAGGGCGCTAAGTACTCCACGCTAACTAGCACCAAAGAAACATTTATTGATCACAACCAGCCTGATCCGTGTAGTGTGATTATAAGTCTCCAGGATCAAGAGACTTTGGAATGCCAGCTGTTATTTCTCAGTTGGGACTTAACCAATGTCATTTTCTCTGTGCCCATGCTATAGTTATAAGTCATTCCTGCCCAAAGACATGCGTGCTCGGATCCAGGACTACCACTTTGTGACCCGGAAGAGAATTCGCCATCGCTTTAAGAAGTTCATCCAGCAGTTCAGCCAGTGTAAAGCCACCGCTCGAGACCTAAAGCTCAAATACCTGGTGAACCTGGAGGTTTTGCAGCCAGCATTCTACACAGAATGCTTTCAGGTCACAGAGCCCTCGGCCAGGGAGGTCACCATTCTCGTCACGGGTAACAGTGGAATCCAGTGGTCTAAGGGGAGTTCTACGGAAAAAGACAAGGTGGGGTACTGGAATGTTTTTCTTCTCTTCCTCTTTTCACTGCTTTCTCTTCTTCTTTTCTTTTTGTTTTTTCCTGTTTCATTGAGTTTTTTCATTGGGTAGTAGAATTGTATATGTTATAGAGCTGCCCATGCTATGCTGGTAAAATTACAATGATAAATGTTTAAAAGAAGCCAGTTTAAGTCAGTAACGCCTCATAGCATGTCAACATGAACAACAGACTTGCTTGGGTGAAGCTGCCCACAAAGGTGTGAAAGTAACAGTTTCACTTCCCTGTTCGAGTGTGCTTACCAGAGTATGATCCAGTGGACCTTTGAACAAAATAGTCACCCACAAATGTAGTTATCATCGCTCCACAAAAGCCACAGAACTACTTTATGTTCTGAGAGTTCAGCTGCTCCCTAATGAAAATGACTCAGCCAATCAGCCAATCACGTGACAGTAAGTCATGCATTTAGACACGTAGACTTGGACAAGATGATCTGCCGAGGTTGAAACCAAACATCAGAATGGGGAAGAAAGGTGATTTAAATTACTTTGAATGTGGCATGGTTGTTAATGCCAGACAGGCTGGTTTGAGTATTTAAGAAAGTGCTGATCTACTGGAACTTTCCCACACAACCATCTCTAGGTTTTGCTGAGAATGGTCAGAAAAAGAGAAAATATCCATTGAGGGGGCAGTTCAATGTGTGAAAATGCCTTGTTGATTGTAGAGGTCAGAGAAGAATGTCCAGACTGGTTCAGGCTGACAGAAAGGTAACAGTAACTGAAATAAACACTTACAACTAAGGTCTGCAGAAGAGCATCTCTGAATGCACAATATATTGAACCTTGAAGCAGATGGGCTACAGCAGCAGATGACAACAGCAGGTGCCACTACTATCATTAAAGAACAGGAAACTGAAGCTACAATTTGCACGGGCCCACCAAAATTGGACAGTAGAAGACTGGAAAAACGTTCCCTCGTCTGTTGGATCAGCCAATGTGAAACCAATCAAATGCCTGTGTCTCGCGACCACTGCGTGAGAGTTGGCAGCTATGGTTCATAACAACACAGTTAATATCATCTAATGCTGCTGCCAGTTCTGCCATCGTTTACCTTTTTTTTGTAGTCTGAAAAAAGGGCGAAGTTGGTAGCCTCTCCTCAGTTGCGACCCCTCTGCTCAGGAGAAGACTGCAACTTGTGTCGCGAGCACCACGCGCGAGAATAAATAGTTTTGTCGGTCCCATGATGTCACTTTGTCGCGCGACAGGTCGGCATCCGTGAGTTTACTTCAGCCAGGTGTTGTAATTGTTCCAGTACTCTGTATGTATGTATGTATATACACAATCTCACTTCAGTACAGTGTTCAAGCAATAGAGGTGTGTTGGGTTTATTGAGTCAATTTTGTAAATAGGACACACATTTTCGTAAAGCAGACTTATTTTTTTTGCCATGATTCATCCCATTTTCTATGTTTGCAAACTAGTACCACAATACCCATGCTCCAACAAGCACATGGTGGTAGCTTTCTTGTCTAATAGTAATATAACTGCTAGCATCCACCCTAAATACAAACCTTTTTTTTCAAACTACAAATGTTTCTTACTACAGTAGAAATGGTTCCAAATAAAGGGGCCCTCATCTTGTGACAAAAAAGCCTGGTTTCTTCTGAATTATACTGGAGAACCTCAATGAAAATTTAGGGATTTTTTTTCTTTAAAGTCGAATATCAGCTTTAATTTGGGGGTGTTTAAATTCATTAACTGTGAATATCACTGAATATATTCTCCATCGTTTTAGGGGACCAAATGTTATTGGACAAATTATAATAATAATGAAATCATCCTAAAAATATTTACTACTTCATATGTAGTACTGACATCACCAGATGCTTTTCAGACATGTTCCTGGTAATGCGTTGCCAGGCGTGAATTGCAGTCAGCTTCAGTTCCTGTTTGGTTGGGACTTTTTACCTTCAATCTTTTCTTAGGTCAAACTCATGGGAAGTGGATTCATGTCAGTTGATTTAAAGTCAAGAACGTTCCACTTTTCAGCTCTCAGAAACTCATTGGTTGCTTCAACTGTATGTTTGTGGTCATTGTCCTGCTGCAAGTTGTAGTGTCATCCAGTAATTTTTAGGCAGGTTCACAGATGTTCCGGTAGTGGTTTGCTTTGGATAATGAGCAGGTCATTTCTTTCTCAACACTTTATTTTTCAATCACTCTCGTTCATGCTAATCTTAATTTTATTTGTTCTACAAATCTTGAGGCTTATCGGTGGTTTGCTTGTTGTAATAAACTATTTGAGCCAATGCTAGTGTACTGTTTTCTTTATGGTTATTTTTAACATGTACAGTATGACAACATCCTAGAATGTTCCTGAACTGTTTGAAAGTTGAATGTTTTTTTTCCTTCAGGGAAAAAGGGGTGTAATTCCTACTTGGTTCGCAGATGTAAATACTCTCAAATTTAACTGACATTTTGCATGTTTATTAAAAAAATAAATGTGATGGAATACAGAGCCAAAATAACACAACTTGCCTCTGTCCAAACTCTTATTGACTGCACGTTGTATAATCCAATTATTAATAGTTTGGATTGTTGAAGCAGATTGATTAATAGCACGGAGTCATTTGTCACATTCTTCAGATAATGCCTGTTAAAGATGCAATCTGGGACTTTGGTTAAAAGGAAAATAACTTGTTAACCACTGTAATATCAGTTGTAATATGTGCATGACTGACGTTAGAATCACTATCAAACCTCAGTATACAATACCACACCAGTTTGGTGTAGTGGTCTCAAGCTTTCAACTCTGGAACACGCGTGCCCCGACCATGGGGGTTCGATCCCAAGCTCAGCTGCCATCTGTGCCCTTCCTCTCTGTCTCCCCCTACTGTACATGCCTGTCTCCCTAGCCTATGCTAACCTACTGTTCACAGCTTTAAGAAATTTAATTACTTGCTTTTATTATTAAGTTTGATCTGAGTTTTTTTGTGAATTCTCAGCACTTTAGACTAAAATGTCACTTTGAGAAGCTTGATAAATACGGGCCCAGATCTTTTGTGCCGTCATAAGTAAAAGCTTCATACTGAGAGAAGAATAGACTTTGATACTGTGTGTTATGTCACTAAATCTCATTCTTCCTGTCTCTCCACCAGAGTTTCCAGACATATTGTGATTTCCCTGAGGTTATAGACATCAGCATCAAACAGGCTAACAAAGACAGCTCTAATGAGAGTCGCATCGTCACCATCAACAGACAAGACAATCAGACATTGGTATGACCCGTCACGCTTACCTCAAAAAGAGGACATAGTTGTTAAGTGATGCCCTACAAATGCTTTTATTTCTATGTTTGAAAAAGGCTCCTTGCACACTGAGTGTGGAACATTTTCCTAGCACAATGACTGGAAAACGTTTTGAGCACACTCAGTGTAGTAAAGGTTATTAGCACACAGACTGTGGGAAAGACCTGCCCTGATACACTTAGGTTGCTGTTTCAAATTGAGCTTGTAAGGCCATGCAAGTGCTTGTCAGGATTGACCCAGCCATCTCTATTTCCTCCTATCTATCACCTGCCACCGTCCCTCTTCTACACAGGAGCTGGAGTTTCATTCCCTTTCTGAGGCGCTCTCCTTTGTTTCTTTGGTGGATGGCTACTACCGGTTAACATCAGATGCCCACCACTACCTGTGTAAAGAGGTAGCACCCCCTAGACTGCTGGAAGCTATTCAGAGCTACTGCCACGGCCCTGTCTCGTAAGTTACATCTTTACACATAGACACACGAAGAATCCAAAACGACCATGACAATGAATTCCAGAATTTTTGCCTTTTTAGAGTTTCTGTAGCCACTGTGATCTGAACATCATATTGCTTTTTAGAGTTTCTGTAGCCACCGTGATCTGAACATCATTTAGCTTTTTAGAGTTTCTGTAGCCACTGTGATCTGAACAGCATATTTCTTTTTAGAGTTTCTGTAGCCACTGTGATCTGAACATCATATTGCTTTTTGGGTTTCTGTAGCTACTGTGATCTGAACATCATATTGCTTTTTGGGTTTCTGTAGCTACTGTGATCTGAACATCATATTGCTTTTTAGAGTTTCTGTAGCCACTGTGATCTGAACATCATATTGCTTTTTAGAGTTTCTGTAGCCACTGTGATCTGAACATCATATTGCTTTTTGGGTTTCTGTAGCTACTGTGATCTGAACAGCATATTTCTTTTTAGAGTTTCTGTAGCCACTGTGATCTGAACATCATATTGCTTTTTAGAGTTTCTGTAGCCACTGTGATCTGAACATCATATTGCTTTTTAGAGTTTCTGTAGCCACTGTGATCTGAACATCATATTGCTTTTTAGAGTTTTCTGTAGCCACTGTGATCTGAACAAACATATTGGTTGCTCATTTGGTTTTTCTACAAGGTATCTGGTATAAACACAGTGACAACTGGTGATGTCCAAAGGGCATTAAAATGAAATTAATTTATTGATTAAAGCCCCCCTGTGCTGTCCCCCATTGTCTCTAGGATGGAGTTTGCGGTCAATAAACTGAGGCGTTCTGGAAATCATAAGGGTCTGTATATCCTTCGCAGTAGCCCTAAGGACTTCAACAAATACTTCCTGTCCTTCATAGTGGGTGTGAGTACAATGTTGTCCCCAGTGTATTTGTCATTTTAACATACATTATGTTAAAACTATTACTGTCTTTTCTCCATAGTTCACATGTATCCATATCATTCAGGACAGAACTATCTACCTTCTCCCTAATTCATGGTACATACAGATTGGTGACAAATTAAAGGAAAAACCAACATAAGATGTTGGGCTAGAACAGCTTCAATAAGCTTTGGCATGTATTCTCTGGATCTCTATTGAACACAGTTTTACTAAAGATGTTTCATCCTTTGTTGTTTGATGGTGGAGAGCACTGTCTAACACGTCAATCTAAAGTCTCCCATTGGTGTTCAGTTGGGTTCATCTAGTGAATGTGAAGGCCATATGATTCATATATTTATCATAGTAATTGTCATCCTGGAAGAGACCACTCCCATCCGGATATAAACATTTTCCCTTGGGAGAAAAGCTATCAATCAGAATAACTTTGTAATGATTTGCCGTGAGTGACCCCTCTGATTTAGGGTTTTGGTCCACTTGTCCCCCAAAACATCAGCATTTCTCCACTCATTTATTCAGGTTATGTCTTTCAGTTTTCAACCATCTGTATATATTCATTACCTGTAATAAGTCTTTTTATTTTTGTGATAGGATTTTGTTTTATGTATGTACTGTTTTTTTGTCAATCGGCAAAGTACATCCATCAATCTGCCTCTTATGTCCTAAACATGTTCTGTCCATTCTCGGATGCAGTGTGACAGCCTGGTGGAGTATAAGCACTGCCAGGTGGTCCAGACGGACCAGGGAGAGTACATTCTCTCTGGGGCCAAGAAGAGCTTCAGTTCCCTGAGGGAGCTACTTCACCGCTACCAGAAAGAGGCACTACGTTCTGATGGACACATCTTCCAGTTCAACAAATGCTGCCCGCCTAAGGCTAAAGGTGAGAGGTTGAAAAATGTGTATATTGTTTTTATTTTCATTACCCAATTTTGAGATTTTTAATGTGCAATCCAGGCCCTGCTTCATTGCAGCAACTTCTAGCATACTTGAGACAGATTTGAGAATCATCTTGCAGACTTGAGATATTGTTCTTACGAAGTGCTTCCAATTCACTGAAGCAGGAAGCCTGGTCACCCAATACCCATGGTAGTTGCACACCACCCTCTTTGTGATCCTTTGTTAATCTGAGATAATCCATAAAAAGTTAACACCTTCAGTTTACCCGTGTATGTTTCAATGACATTAAATATTTACTTGTGGCAGCATCGTTGATGAGTGACCAAATAAGATAATATTGTGAGCAGGTCAAAGATAGTGTGAAGTAGAAAATAACACGTATAAGAACTTTTACACTTCTAGCCCCAAATGAAGAACGCTGGTTTATGGTAAAACGTGCATCAAATCTGTCAGGGCAACTCAACTGTATTTTGGGCAAAACATTTTAATCCATTTTAATTTACAGTTCTGTGTACTAACTAAGGGAAGCAGAGACACTAGGTTGGAAGCTATCCAGGAATGGATTTAGCCAACCCTGATATAGAAATTGTGTGGGAGTTCAAACATCTGACTATTTCAATCCCTGATGTCGTTGAATATAATTCCTTTGTCTACACGCAAACACTTGTACAGTTGCTTTGATCTTAATCCAGATGAAGTCACATGTACACTAACAGGTTGAGAAAATGGGTGTCACATCACTGACAATCTGTGTATGTACTCCTAATTCTACTACTACTTCACCATCCTCTTCAGAAAAGTCTAACCTGTTGGTGTGCAGAAGTAACCAGGCTACCGAGGTACTGCTCTCCCCCTCCATCCACGGACACAACATCAGCCAGATGGTTTTCCATAAGATCCGCAAGGAAGATCTCATCATTGTAAGAGTCCAACCACACACCTGTAATATTCCTCTTTATTTCACAACTTCTGATAAAATAATAATTCTGTCCCTAGCTTTTGCTTCCTACTGTCCTGTCAATAAAAATGATAAAACAATCTTTAAAGTTGCATTAAATAGAAAGATTATTCAGTTGACACTGAATAGTCAAGCAAAGCTCATGATTTAATATGCAGCTTTGTTTGTTTTGTGTGAACTGTTTTCTAAAATTAATGTTTTAACACATTAAGTGTCGTCGTTTTGTGTCTACAGAAAGACAGTCTGGGCCAGGGAACGTTCACAAAGATTTTCCGCGGCGTGAGGAAGGAGCTAGGAGACTACAAAGAAATCCACCAGATGGACGTCATCGTCAAGGTCCTGGACACGGCTCATCGCAACTACTCAGAGGTTGGTCCAGAACTACTCACCCACCCGTCAAACGGCGGGATGGATTTCAGCAGGTCTTTGCTTCTGTTTTCAAAGGGACAGAACATTGCAATTTTCTGTTGCTCAGTGTTTCCTCATGTGCACCCGGATGTTGCTCTGACCTCACTCCTCTCTCTCTTTTCCCTTCAGTCGTTCTTTGAGGCTGCCAGCATGATGAGTCAGATTTCCCATAAGCATCTGCTGCTCACCTATGGTGTGTGCGTATGCGGGGAGGAGAGTAAGTGACAACATAATTCAGTTACTTCTTGACCTCCTAATTTCTGTGTAGAATCAGTTGTGTTAGTTGTACTAACTGACTTTCTGTATGGTTTAATCCTATGTCATGTAATGACCGGAGCTTTATTAAATGATTGACCATTGGCCCGATCCACTGTATTTGCATTTGCTTTTGTAAGGCCACCGCAATTGTTTAATTATGATGATGTGCTTTTCAGACATGATGGTGCAGGAGTATGTAAAGTTTGGATCCCTGGATACATACCTAAAGAAGAATAAAAGCTCTGTGAACATCACCTGGAAGCTGGAGGTGGCCAAGCAGCTGGCATGGGCAATGCATTACCTGGTATAAGCAATCCATCAATTCACAAACCAATCAATTTTCCATTCATACAGCCCTGATGGTCAATTGCTGGAAATACCTGTTAGGCACTTACGGAATTGTATATCCCTTTAGAAAACGTGTCTCATAATCTGGGGCATTCAACAATACTTGTGTGCTTACAGCACCCCCTGCATTTTTTTAATCTTACCTTTGTTTAACCTGGCAAGTTGATTTAAGAACCAATTTAATTTGTAACTACAACCATGGGATGTTATACAGGGTAGGGGTTTAAGTGTTCAATATATCCAGGGTGGGGGTTTAAGTGGTAAACATATTGATACAGAGTGGGGGTTTGAGGTAAATACATAGATACGGGGTGGGGGTTTGAGGTAAATATATATTGATACAGGGACTGGGTTTATGAGGTAAAAATATTGATATGGGGACTGGGTTTATGAGGTAAATATATATATTGATACAGGGACTGGGTTTATGAGGCAAATATATGAATTGAGACAGGGACTGGGTTTATGAGGTAAATATATATTGATACAGGGACTGGGTTTATGAGGTAAATATATATATTGATACAGGGACTGGGCTTATGAGGTAAATATATATATATATATTGTCACCTTTTATGTTTCTCTTCTCTATCTTTGGCATTCTGGGTAACAGGAAGATAAAAATCTGATTCATGGGAATGTGTGTGCAAAGAATGTGCTATTAATCCGGGAGGAGGACAGGAAAGGGGGGAACCCTCCGTTCATCAAACTGAGTGACCCAGGAATCAGCATCACTGTGCTGCCAAAAGATGGTGAGCCCACCAGCGCCCTCTGTTGCAGAGTCAAGTCTCCTTATCTAAAAGATGCTAATGTGGCCAGTGTGACATTGCTAGTCAGTTAGAACTTCAAGTAGTTATTTTCACTTGCCTCCCAAGGGCTGCTGCATTTGTGGGGGGATGGAAATTATGCTTCGTGACTGACCGTGGGGCAGTTGGCCAGTGGAGGAAGCAACGCTGGTACTTTGATGCCATGACCCAGATCATTGACTTGGTCTCTGCCCAGCTGCTGGGGGTGCTGCCATGAATGATGAGATGAAACAAGGGATGACTTGCTGGCGTTAAATATGTTAGTCAGTGTTTGGCCCTTGCAGCTGTTTAGTCGGTTACATAACTTGCTTTGAGACATTGTTTCCCTTGCATCATATAGATAACAACTTATGTGGTGTAATGATAATGACTAGATATGATATGAAAATTCTGGGTTTTTGTTCTGGACCTTTGGCACTGTGCTGACAAAATGGTCAGGCATTCTTGAAAATTTTAACGCTTTAGTCTGATTGGTGGGAGAATTGCGTTCTTACCTGCCACTGCTTTTTTGAGGAACTGTGCTTGCTCTTCAGTGCATCAAGTTTAGATTCTGTGTTAAAAGCCTTTGTTTGATGTGGTCAAATGCTTTGGTGAACGCTTTCTATTTGAGTGGAGCATTTTTTAGGAATGATATTGGTCCACATAGGTCAATGAAAAATGTTAACTATCTCAAAAGCATATAAAGAGAAAGATCTGCATTGCAATTCATGACTACATCACAGCATTTCAAATTCATTGTCACATAACCCAAGCAGATTTAATCTTATTCAGACAATCGAAGAAAAAACATTGGGCATTTTTGAGCAATCAGTTATTACATTTTTGCCAATAATCAGCTGACACTGATTGCTTCCAGATGTACTGGTGGTTCCCTAGTATTGATACTGTAACCATTGTCATTATGTTCAGAGACAGGCTGGTTTGTGCTCACCGTGAGGAGGTCAATCAGCAGGATAACACACAACAAGGCTATGATAAGACGTTCAACATTTCAAGGCACTCTGACAAAAGCTAAAAAAACATTATTAATTAATCCAGGGCCAAAGAAATACATTTGACTAAACATAGTGCTTTTCTCACTGTTACTGATGGATATATCTGTGGTGCATTCTCACCTCTGTCAACTCCAGTTTTTATGTACATCAAATAAAGTTAATGAAGTACATTTTACAGGAAAACTAATGTTCTTCCTCCTTATAACCTGCAGTCTTGGTGGAACGTATCCCCTGGGTTCCTCCTGAGTGTATAGAGGAGCCCAGACATTTGACTCTAGCCACCGATAAGTGGGCCTTTGGCACAACCCTGTGGGAGATCTGTAGCGGAGGAGACAAACCCCTCTGCACACTGGACTGTTCCAAGGTAAATACTGGAGGTATCAGTGATGTTGTTGTGAGCAAGTAGCAGTGTTATTGAACAGATAATAAGATTTTAATTTAGTTTGTAAACCTGTCTGAGCCAGAACAGCCCATAGGGCATAGCGAACTTACATCTAAATATCAAGGTGGGTCACAAGCAGAAAATGTATAGGGGTTTTGTTTAGCTGTTGTGGGATATTCTGGCTTTAGGGACAATCATGGTCTTTTTTTGTAAGACAAGAAACATTTTATTTCGAAAATGAGTGTTATTGAGACCTGATGCTTTTTGTTTTATGTTCAACGTAACAGTTAAATCATATTTAGAGTAAATTTATTCAGGCATTGCAAAATGAGACACAAGGCAGCATGAAGATGCTTTCAATATAATTGTATTTTAGAGCAGATCGTTTTAAGATTCAATGTTCAAAATTCTCCTGGGGAGGGATTCCCCAGACACTCCTGTCAAAAAACTCAGCAACCTTTTCCGTTATTGCTGGTCTTTTTCTGAACAGAAACTTTTGTTCCATGTCCAAACGTAGAGTGAATATGTAAGCCAACATTGTGTACGTACTGTACTTCCTCTGGTCATGATGGTTCCCTGTGTAGAAATGGCTGTTCTATGAGGACCGCCACCAGCTGCCTGCCCCAAAGTGGACAGAGCTGGCCAACCTGATCACCAGCTGTATGGACTATGAGCCCTCCAACAGACCTTCCTTCAGAGCTGTCATCAGAGACCTCAACAGTCTCTTTACTCCTGGTCAGTAGTCGTTTCACTACCAACTGACCCTTCCGTTGGCTCGGCTTGTGATTGGTTAATGTACAGAAGGTATTGACTGTGTTCTGTCCCAGATTATGAGTTGCTGGTGGAGAGTGACATGGTGCCAATTAGGACCAGAGGGTTTGGATTCCCAGGGGCCTTTGAGAACCAGGATCCTGCTCAGTTTGAGGAAAGACATCTCATCTTCCTCAAACAGCTGGGCAAGGTTAGACACACATTTTCACATGCAGTTGTTTTTTGTCCTTGTGGCAAATAAGATAACCTGTGTTCTGTTGTTGGTGTAAGACCAAAACATTTCCACACAGAAAATTCACTTTTTAAGGTAATTTTTATGTTTTTTGGAAGGACAACTCCTTAAATAATATTATAATTATAGGTCTGTGTAATACCATCTGGAAATGCTTAAATTACTAAAGAATCTCGTGGTTGAAAGAAGAGTTGTTGTCAGGGCAGGGTCAGGGGGAATTGGACATGACCAAGTTCAAGACTGCTAGTTCCACTGCCTGCTCATGTAAATCTGCAACATAGGTTCAGGCTACTTGCTCTTCTGCCAAACCATGCTAGTCTATCCTTCCTCCCACAATTTTGACTCCAAATGTGGAAGAGTACAAACCTTGAATGTTCCACGAGCTAATCAAGAGAGATTAATATTCATTCATTTGTTGTGTTATAGATTATTATGTTGGATATGTGTATAATGACAGTTAAACAATTAGATTTAGGCAATACTTACTTTATACTTGTACTAATGATGGTTGTGTATGTGTGCGTGTGTGCGTGCGTGCGTGTGTGCGTGCGTGTGTGTGTGCGTGCGTGTGTGCGTGCGTGTGTGTGTGCGTGCGTGCGTGTGTGCGTGCGTGCGTGTGTGCGTGCGTGCGTGTGTTAGTGCGCTGGTGAGTGCATTAGTATTTCAGTAAGTCTGTTGGTGAAATGTAGATGTGTGTAAAATGTACATAAATAGAAGATCATTTTTAACCAATTATCTTGCAGATGAGGTGTAGTAATTGCCTCACTTCTCCAATGTCTGGGTGTCCTGAAACTACCTGTGCATAAGTCTGTTTTTTCTCAGTTGGTAGTAGGGCCTGGGTTGTGTTGTGTTGTTCTCCTGTGTGGGGTGCTGTGCCAGTCGTACTTTCTCCAGGCCAGGGACCAGAGCTTGACTGTTCTCCACTGTGCTGGATTCCCCTGGGTGGAGGATTAGTTGGATTGGATCCATCGTTTGGGGGTCTAGTAAGCCGGGAAACTCTGCGTGGAGGTCTGGAAGGCTGGGACCTGGCAGATTGGGGTCTGTTGGCCCGGGCTCTCTTCCCTCCTTGTTGATGGGTAGCGTGATGCTGTGGTAAAGTGGGAGTATTTTTTCCGTTGGTTGTAGCTCCTTTCAGGTCCTCTGCCAACCTCCAGACGCTGCTTCGGTCCAGGTGTACTCCGTCGTAAAGATGGTTGGTTGTTATAGTGGGGTGGTGGGCGATGGTTACATTGGTCAGAGTGACACAGCCTGTGGTGATCCTGCTGTTGATCCTATTGATGACATCACAGGGGAAGTCCGTCCGTGGCAGGAGTGTGGAGATGGTGATCTTGGCTTGGCCCTTGTTTAAGGGTCTGTCCTAATAGTCTGGGTCTCTCTGGTTGTTAGGGGCTTTCCTGATAGTCTGGGTCTCCCTGGTTGTGAGGGGCTTTCCTGATAGTCTGGGTCTCTCTGGTTGTGAGGGGCTTTCCTGATTGTCTGGGTCTCTCTGGTTGTGAGGGGCTTTCCTGATAGTCTGGGTCTCTGTCTGGTTGTGAGGGGCTTTCCTGATAGTCTGGGTCTCTGTCTGG
>JACXGM010002846.1:0-44676 GCA_016801145.1 Umbra pygmaea | reverse complement strand
TCCCGGTCCCTCTCTCTCTCTCCCTCCCGGTCCCTCTCTCTCTCTCTCTCTCGCTCCCTCTCTCTCTCTCTCTCCCGCTCCCTCTCTCTCTCTCTCTCTCTCTCTCTCTCTCTCTCTCTCTCTCTCTCTCTCTCTCCCGGGCCCTCCCTCCCTCCCGGGCCCTCCCTCTCTCTCCCTCCCGGGCCCTCTCCCTCCCTCCCGGTCCCTCTTTTTTTTTTTTTATTTTCGGCCAAAGATTTTCTGTGGCCGAATATTCGGTGCATCCCTAATAATTACCTTATAACCACTAGCAAGGTTCAAAATAGCACCACACTTCCAAGGTAGCATAATGAGGCTCCCTACATGCAAGCCGAAGCTTTGAGAACTTTGTAAGTGTACAGACAGTTTATTAGAAATATAGTTTAAAAGACATTACAGACTCAATCAGTTAAACCACAAACTCTGTGCTACGTAAGCTGAACTGAGACTTGATGGCAAGAGGTTTTGCGGTCATTCATGCAGATCAATGAGCAAGACTTACAGCTGGCAATGCGAAAACACAGCTCACGTAGCACAGAGTTTGTGGTTTGACTGATCGAGTCTGTTTTCCGAAGAGGGTGGCTGTCTTTTAAACTATATTTCTAATAAACTGTCTGTACACTTACAAAGTTCTCAATGCTTCGGTTTGCATGTAGGGACCCTCATAATGCTACTGTGGAAGTGTGTACTATTTTGAGACTTTTTAGTTTTATAAAATAGCGATTTCTTTTTACTTCATCCATGCCCTCACAACTAGCGTTAAGGTAATTATCAGTTTGTACAAAAATTGGGCACATTCGATTAGCATGAAAACATATCCCAGAGAATGGTCAACTCGGTAGTAATGTGTTATTAACCCCTAGGTTGATTTTGCGCCGGAGTTGTCTTTTAGGGATGATTAAAACAGTGTTTTTCAGTATGTGCCTAGATGTAGCTGAACAGGACATCATGATTTTCTATGATGCCCTTTAGCAATATGCTGGTAGTCCTGCGTTTTTGTTACATTGTAAATGCTGTGTTGCTATAGAACAATAGAACATCCATTGACAACTTGTCTTTCTACAGTGCAGAGATGTAATGCTTTTGTAGAGATGGCTAGTGGGACAGTTAGGGTGAAGTTTGATTTCTGGGGTCTCTTCTCTGTGTCTTTCTGCTCTCTCTTTCCTCAACCACTCTGTGATGGATACAGATCAACAGAGTGCAGGATGTCACCTGGGTTATTGTATGCAGTGGTAATGTGGTGAACGTCATTGGATCTGGGCTGTACCTTATTAGGCATATTTGAAAATGGTTGAATGCACTTGCAGCAGCGATGTTGAAGCTATTCCTAGGTGAAGTTTGTGTACTTTACATGCCTGTTGGTCTGTTATAAACTAAGACACTGATACATGGTGTACTAACTACCATGTTCCTCCATAAAACAAGGTGTGCAGACACTGTTGGGTCATTCGATTGCTTTGTTCTGTGACTAATGGCTCCTGCTCCAAATCTTATGTATTTGCTGTTGTTTTTAGGGTGATGAAAAATCCAAGTAATTTTCTACCCCTTATTTATTTTTTCTGAAGACTTCATTTCACTCTTAGCTGGTCTCCATCTCTCCTTTCTTCATTATCTTGTTTCCTTTCTCCTTTCTTGCACTCTAGTTGTTTCTCTCTGCGTATCTGACGGTCTGTCTGTCTCTCTCAGAAAGGCATTGACTTTGGTCTGTTTTTTCATTTTCTTAAAGCATTATTGTAACTATTTTCTCTGTCCTGTTCTCCTTCCTCCCCTTTGTTCTTCATCCTGTTCACCAGGTGGTGAGCCAGCGTTTCCCCCAGAACAGCATCGGGGCAGTGGGCAGTGCCATGTTCCTGCGCTTCATCAACCCTGCCATAGTGTCACCTTACGAGGCAGGCATTCTGGACAAGAAGCCCCAACCCAGGATCGAGAGAGGCTTGAAGCTCATGTCTAAGGTATTGGATGGGGGCTTAGTCTTTTTTTTGACAATGCCAGGAGTTGTTTTCCACTCAACAGCAAAGTTTAATGAAATGTAAATCTTCTATTTTTTTACATATATTTTAACTTGTTCTGTTATGTGTTTTTCCTCTGTTCTTAGATCCTCCAGAGCATTGCTAACCACGTCTTGTTTACCAAAGAAGAGCACATGAGGCCTTTTAACGATTTTGTGAAAAGCAACTTCGATGCTGCCAAGCGGTAAGTCCGAAGGGTTTTAATACCACTAAAGCTTTTAATTGGTAACTTAATTGACAAAAAAGTTGCGTTGAAAGAAGATTAAAGCAGAACTCAACATTTGGGGCTTCCTGCTGGCTCAGGAAAGTTTTGAAAGCCCTCAAGGCCAGTCAAATATCCTTGCCAAGGTTCCATGTGGGCCAGTTAAAGGAAAATAAAGTAATCCAGCTATTTATACTGTATTTATAATGTTGGAGTTCTTGAAGTCAGTACTTCTGTGATGTTGATTTTTATAACACCCTCATTGCACACAACACTTATCCTAGTTTGAGAGGAACTATCAGTCAGGGCCTCTGTTCTCTAACAGCTGGTTGTTATATGAAGCAGCTCATTGAAGCCTGGTGATCTAATCAAGCATTAAAAACAAGTTTATAATTGGTTGAGCTACCAGTAAATGCTGAGGAAATTAGGACAAACCAGGTGTTTAAAAAGTAGAAAGTATTGCATACTGCTTAATTGAATCATCATGCCCCAAAATAGCCTTTCTAAAACAAAATTGTTTTTTGGCTATTTTAACTTTTCAAGGTCCTTCAAGTTATGGTAGCCAATTTAAATTGTCTACTGCTCCAATATAGTAATTTTGTTTCTTGGGTAATTAAACCTTGTTGTTTGGTTCCTTTAAGTTCAGCTGACAGGTACTTAGCTAGTCTGTTTGTGTTGTGTGGTTCTTTCAATGGTTGGCTTAAGCTCTGGGCTTTTATCCAAATTGTTTCTTTTTAAGAAACACAACCTGGTTTTATGCTCAGTTCTTTATTTTAACATACAGTTGTAACAGATTATTTAACCCCCATTGCAAATCGGGCTGTTTGCAATGAACAAATCAAAGAAAAGCAATTGAAATGGCTCAGCACAACAAATACATCAAGTGGTTTCCCCAAATTCAACTGCAAATGCAACTGATAATGACCTCACCAGTCTCAAAATTATTCAACCCCTTCATGGCAAGTATCTTTAGTACCTAGTAGAGAACTCTTTTGCTGTTATGACCTGCTGCAAATGAGATTCATTGCAAGACACCAGCCTCTGGCAGCATTCCTGAGGAATCATTGCACATTTTCCCTCATTAGCGATAGCCTCCAATTCAGTAATATTTTTGCATTTGCATGGTGCAACCACCTTCTTGAAATCCCACCAGACATTTGTTACACGGTTCAAGTCAGGTGACTGCAGGAGTGTCGGACTGGGGGTAAAACCAATACTGGTTACCATGGCCTAAGGGGAGAGAGGGCCCTTGAAATGTCTGGAATGTATTTTATTTGAGGAACATGGACAGCCTATGCATAGGGCCCAGGATCGTGTGCTACACCCCTGGGTGACTGTGATGGCCACTGTAGAATCTTCCAGAACGTATTAATTGAGGTATGCTTCAGGTCATTTTGGATACCTTTTGGAAGGTCCAATGACACCCAAGCTCCAGCTTCCTCACAGATGGCATGACGTTTACTCCTAGGATTCCCTTATACTTCAATGAAACCATCTTGCCTTCCAGCTGCTGCAGGTTTCCTGTGCCAGAGGATGCAAAGCAGCCCCAGAGCATCACCGAGCCACCACTTTGCTTGATTGTGGGCAGAGTGTTCTTTTCACCGTATGCTTCATTCTTCTTTCTCCAGACATACTGCTGATTCATCGTGTTGAAGTTATTTTCATTGCTCCACACAACAGAATCCAGAAGCCTTTGTAGTTTTTATATATGATTTTGACCATATTTGACTAGGGTTTGATATCATTTTTTTTTTCCGATACCAGTGCTAAAGCAATACTTTTAAAACGCTGGCGGTGCCTAAAACAGTGCCTAAACCAATATGTTTTAAGTGAAGAAAAAAAAGAGAAAGAAAGAAAAGTACTAAACAACAATCGGTGACATTAAAGAACCACTTGATGCATTTTGTTGTGTTGAGCTATTACAATGGCTTTTGTTTGATTTGTTCATTGCAAACAGCTGACAGTCTGTACATTTTGCCAATAAACCTGATTTTCAATGGGGATTGAATTATTTTGATTGCAATTATGATACAATAACCCCTTTATTCAACATGGTAGGTGGCAAGACTGACTCTACTGTAGTGTATGGCCATAGAAATAGAATGGATAGAAAGGCCATTGAGCTGCTTGGCGTGGTGATTCGATTGGTACACAACAAAATGGCGATTGTTGTTAGTTGTCACTTTGACAACACGCAAATTGGTTTAATGCGGAAGTAGGCACTAGATCTTTCCAATGGAATGGTACATGTAAAAATGGCTGCCATTCTGACCATTCTGCTACATTGATTTGAATTGGAATGGCATTTGTAATCATTCCATTTCTATTTGTATGACAAACACAGGGTATTGTTTTTTTACGGTCTATTTAGTCAGGCACTTTAGTGTGATTTTTTATGAATGTGAAATAAAAATGTGTGCCAGTATGTGGAATTAGGAAGCTATTATTAGGAAGCTATTAAAAAAAGCTACATATAATTATACTTTTTTCTGTTTATACATAACAATTAAAAATAGTTTTTTTTCAACGTATTCCTAATTGGCATATACTGTATAACTACTCACCTCTCCACCTGATAGTTGATGTGTGGTCAGCGTTCTGGCGTAAAATGGCAGCTGTGCATTACCGAAGTGATTGGGAGTCTGTGTGTGACTGTATGGAAATACCAGTAGGTGTGTGCATTGACTGTATCTATGCGTGTGACTGTGTGTTACTATTTAAAGTCCTTTGACACATTGGTGGTAGACGAAGTGGGCTTCCCCTGATTACTATTTAAAGCACTTTGCGTCATTGAAAAAGCGCTATATGAATACAATTATTAATAATTATTATTATTATTATTCAATTTGCCAAAGTCTGTTTCCCTGAATAGGCGAGGGTACTTGCTCATTCAAAATAAGTCTAAATCATTAATATTTGAATGTGCCGCTGTGTGCAACCACTCTGCAGTCAAGAGTACCCAATGGCTAATGTTACTAGCTCACACTCATCTTCAAGCTTCTAAAGCTAAGCAGGGTCGGGCCTGGTTCATCCCTGGATGGGAGACCAATGCTGATGGAAGTGGTGTTGGAGGGCCAGTAGGCGGCACTCTTCCCTATGGTCTAAAGAGCATTCCCAATACCTTAGGGTAGTGATGGGGACATCTGGGATGGGATGCTAAATGGGTTTTCTGAATCTGTCGTCTTTAAAAATTCCATGGCCAAATTCCCAACCAGGCCTCACTTCAATCATGGCCAACTAATTATCCCCCTCCTTCTTAATTGAAATATATACTGCAACTACTCACCTCTTCTCCTATTAGCTGATGTGTGGTAAGGGGTTCTGGCACAAAATGGCTGCCATGCATCACCCAAATGGGTGCTACACATTGGTGTTGGATGAGGTGAGCTTTCCCCCTCACTGTGTAAAACGCTTTAGGTTCCTTGAAAAGCACTATGTAAGTTGAATTAATTATTATTATTATTTGCATAATAATTTGGAATGCGGTGTAAAGCCCTTTAAATTGAAAAATGTAAATTTCTATTCAGAGGGGATTGCAGAAATATTGGTTGAATAAAAAATGGGAGCACATTTCTCGGAACGTAGCATCACCCGATTACTCTGACATTAAACAAGTAGCCTATTCTTGTTTTTGTTACATGCTAGCCAGGAACTTCCCCTGGCTCCTCTGCAGACAAAGTCTTTTAGAAGCTGCAGTATAACAGATGGTCTGTCTGTCACCGCATATCTCCTTATGGTTTTCTATCTAATAAGAAAATGTGCATCCTCAAAAGAAATATTGGCCAAAATTGGTGTACAAAAACACTGATAACAGATTTACTATAAAAAATTGTCCTTGCTCAGTGTCGTAAAACCCAGGAAAGGAGTGATGTTAGACCCCCATGCCTGGCCCCACCTTTCACAAAGCATTTCATAACATGTCCTTGATATCCTGTCATAATCTGTTTATACACAACAACCATCTCCATGCTGACACGTTCCCCTGCCACACAGAGCCTGGCCAAGGCTTTCGACTCATTCAATCTTCACATTCTTATTGGCAGACTTAATAGTATAAGTTTCTCGAATAACTGCCTCGATTGTTTCACCAACTATTTTTCTGACCGGGTCCAACATGTTAAATCTGACGGTCTGTTGCTTGGACCCTTGGATGTTTCTATGGGGTTCCACAGAGTTTGATTCTTGAGCAATCACTTTTCTCTGTGTAAATAATAATGTTGCTTGTGCCGCTGGTGACTCTCAGATCCAATTCTATGCAGATGGCTCCATTCTATACACATTCTTTCTTACATTGGACCGTGCATGATCTGACTAAAGGCTTCCGTGTTGGGTGAACATTGCGAAAAGAGTCTGCAGCTCGGGCGACATGTGGTTGGATGAACCGTGCCCCTCGTCATCCCACAGATCTGTTGCCTAGCTGCTGACAAGGCAGGATTAGAGAGGGAATTGGGAAGGGAGGAAAATTAAGAAAAATTACCAAAAAAACAAAAAACTGAAACTCGTGAACACCAATCTCCCTCACCTCCTTTAAATCACGAGTAACAGAGCTTCTGTCTGATCATTGCACATGCTAACCCCCCCACACGCACACTACCTCTGCCGTTTTCATCAAGTGCCTTAGTTTGCACCATGGCGCCTCTGCGCGCACCGATCTGCACAGTATCTTATATATTGTTTGTCATTTACACAATATCCAATTGCACAGTTATGCTCAAGCGTTAATTACTCCATTGTATTTGCCTTGCTACTTTACATACCAATAATTCTACCTCTCTATTTCAGACTTTTGTTACACTAACTGTACATATGCTTGCATAGTTTACACTGAAGATCCACACCTTGTATTTTTGATAATATTTTTATTCCCTTGTGTAATTCATGTGTAGCTTTGTGTCATCTTGCACCTTTTCGCTTTTATTTTGGCCACGTTGCAGTTTCAAATGAGAAACTGTTCTCAACATGCCCACCTGGTTAAATAATGGTTAAATAAAGCAATTTAAAAACCAAAAATAGCAGTGTAGTGTACAGGTCTCTGATGCCTCCATGTTGTTCTATAGGTTTTTCCTGGACATAGCATCTGACTCTCCTCCCAGTGACTCGGTCAACCACAGTCTGTCCTTCATCAGCGACGGTAACGTCTTGGCCCTGCACAGGTTGCTGTGGAACAACCAGGAGAGGATCGGACAGTACCTCTCTAGCAACCGGTCAGAACTTGCCTTAACCTTCACACCTGCCTGCAACCCTGAGCTATCCTAATCATAGCAAACATACTTCTGCCTGCAACCCTGATCTAACCCAACCTTAACATTTTATCGTTAGCAATATCATATGACCAGACAGTGATTACATTGCTGCTGAAATGTTTTAGAACATCCAGGGATTTTCATGTTTTTGAAAGAAATTCACCAAGTTGCAATGAAATTGTTTCAAATGAACACTCACCAGCCACGTCATTAGGTACACCTGTTCAGCTGCTCTTTAACGTAAATATCTAATCAGACAATCACATGGCAGCAAGTTGATGCATTTAGCCATGTAGACACGGTCAATTCGATTTTTCTGAAGTTTAGACTAAGCGTCAGAATGGTAAGAAATTGATAACTTTTCCAAGGAGAAGCAGTTCCCTGGGTGAAAATGGCAGAGGTCTGGGGAGAATTGGCAGACTGGTTCGAGTTTATATCAAAGGCAACAGTAACTAAACACTCTTTACACCAAGGTATGCAGAAGAGCATTTGAACTAATAACCCATTGAACCTTGAATCAGATGGGCTACAGCAGAAGGAAACCAGACCGGGTGCCACTCTTGTCAACCAAGAACAGGAAACTGAGGCTACAATGTGCACGGCCCACCAAAAATTGGACAAAAGAAGATTGGAGAAACGTTGCCTGGTTTGATAAGTCCTGATTTCTAATGAGAAATCCATATGGTAGTGTCGGAATTTGGCATTAACAACATGAAAGCATGAATCTGTCTTGTCTTGTATAAACGGTTTAGGCTTGTGGTGTAATGGGGTGGGGGATATATTTTTGGCAGTCTTTGGGCCCCTTAGTACTATTTGAGCATTGTTTAAATGCCACATCCTACTTGAGTATTGTTGCTGTCCTTGTCCATTCCTTTATGACCACAGTGTACCCATCTTCTAATGGCTACTTCCAGCAGGATAATGCACCATGTCACAAAGCTTACATCTCCAATTGTTTTCTGGAACATGGCAATGAGTTCATTGTACTCAAATGGTATCAACAGTCATCAATCTTAATCCAATCTAGCACCTTTCGATATTCGCCACGTGGCTGATATTGCGCCAGAACTTTGTATGGGAGATTTACATCATGGATGTGCAGCCGACAAATTTGCAGCAACTGCGTGATGCGGTAAGATGAGTATAGACCAAAGTCTTTGAGGAATGTTTCCAGCACCTTGTTGAATTTTTGCCATGGAGAATTAAGGCAGTTGTGAAGGCAAAAGGGGGTCCAACCTGGCACTAGTAAGGTGTACGTAATGACATGGCCAGGGAGTATATAGAAGACATTACCAATGTTGTAAGTGGTGCAACATTCTATCTGTGTTAAAAATCACTGATTTATTGACTATACTAGCTAGGATATTTAGCACTCAGAAGCAAAGTCTTATTTGATTATACTTTCAGGAAAAGATAAATAATTATATTTTCTGTAACTTAAAACTCTAAACCAAATTCTAGACCAAACCTTTAAACAGACTGGTCCTCACAGCTTCAGCATGTGTACACTAAAGCGAGTATCAATGTCCTTCTGTGTTTTGAAAGCTTACAGTCCCTCTCCATCCATAGGGACCACAAGGCAGTGGGCAGGCGACCGTTTGACAAGATGGCTACCCTCCTGGCCTACCTGGGTCCCCCGGAACACAAGCCTGTGGCCGACACTCACTGGTCTAGCCTCAACCTCACCAGCTCCAAGTTTGAGGAGTTCATGACCAGGTAACTGTTCTGACAGTGAAATGGCTCAAATACATTCTGAGAGAAAAGCAAACGATGGCAGTGAGTAAAGACAAGTCCGAAACGTTCTGTCCCTGATTACCAGGCACCAGGTCCATGAGAAAGAGGAGTTCAAAGCCCTGAAGACCCTTAACATCTTCTACCAGGCTGGCACCTCCAGGAACGGAACCCCTGTTTTCTACTATGTGGCTCGCAGGTAAGACCTGGACAACCACATAATCACCATTATTCAAATTACACTGGTCTCTATTTCACTATCCAGTGATTCAGTGGAGAATGTGCTAGAAAGTTGTCAGTGTATCAATGCCATTGTGGAAATAATGGACTTCAGAGTAGCAAGGATCAGTCAGTGAAGTTAGGTGTCCCACCTAGTTTGATTTCTTAAAACTACGGTTGCCTTCAATGGTAATGTTTCGCTAGAACATATTTTCTCCCAGGGAGGTTCTCTTACCATATCCATGAAGAAGCCGACCCAGGGACGGTTAAGACTTTGATGTTGACTTGTAATAGACCATGGGGAGTCCTCTGGCAGCTTTATTCACACTACAGCTGGCTCTAGGGAACAACATATCATAGCCTTAAGTGCTAGCTCAGGTGAAGACAAGGGCTGCCTCACACCACCTCAAGCTGCTGAACCTTGTTGTGGGGGAGACGGACCCCCCCGCTGTGGGGGAGACGGACCCCCCCGCTGTGGGGGAGACGGACCCCCCGCTGTGGAGGAGACGGACCCCCGCTGCGGAGGAGACGGACCCCCCCGCTGTGGGGGAGACGGACCTCCCGCTGGATTCACTTTAGTTTTTAAAACGGTCAGTGATGTGTGATGATTTCAAAACCCAGGAGGACAATGGATCTGTTTTATTCGTAATGAAACCTGTTAACAGCTACTGTATTACCACTCCCTTCTTAACCATTATAGTGTCATCTATGTAAAATGAAACGCCTCTACTGGTTTCAGAGCTGAGGTGTGTGTTGCCTTTGTGTGAGTCTGTGTCTGTTAGGGATGTGATGATTCAGTAGTAGACCCTGCTCCATAATTCAAATGTTCAGGAAGTTACAGGTTCATCCATCTGTTGGACCTCATTCAGACTGATCCAATATCATTTCTCAGAGAATTTATTCAAACTATAAGAATCACTGGTTATTTAACTTTTTTGAAATCAGAAAATAATGAATTTTAATAATAAATAATCACAAGCTCAAACACATAATCTGCCATAATGACTAGTTAGGGTGCCTTATGATAATCTTAAATGGAAGGACAGAAAAAAACGACAGCATAAGAAAGCTGAACTCAACTGCCTTAAACCATATAGACTTGATTTGCACACACACTCAGCTATGGCCTGTTTAAAGGGCTCCATCAGCAACGTGAAGGAGAAAGTGTTTATTCCACAAATATCAGTGCATTGAACTGTATGACATTGAGTTGAACCTCTAATCAGATCGAACCATTCTGAATCACTTATAACTGAAAAACCATAAACCAAGTGTCTCCATGCACATCGAATCGCCTCAAAAGAAAAAGATCCACCTACTTGTCTATTAAGGGAGATAGATACTCCTGAAATCCAATCGATTCTCTCACCAAACCACACAGTAAACGCATTGTATGTTTTTGTCTTTATATCATACAAACCATAAAATGCAGCCATATCTGCCAACGGAAGTTATAAGCATTATGGACTAGAGATAGTAGAGTAGAGCATTCATGTTTCCACACTACCACAGGATTACTTCACTCATGAATGTGCACACACATTGGCCTAGATTAGACGTGTAAAGTTTAAAAGATACAGCCAAACAACTCTATTATGAAGACTGTTGTCGAAGTCACAGAAAAGGAGAGAGAATGCATGTGATCATGATTTTTTTAGGAAGTAACAGTCAGGTTTTAATTTTTTCAAATTGGAAACAAAAGCCAAACTGTCCTTCTACATTCTGGTTCATAGTCAGTGTCAGCCCTCTCTAAAAATATCCACGCTTTGGTCTAGTCTCTACTGGATTAACTCCAACTCAGTTCAGAAGGCTTTTAAGACAACCAGTATAACTAAGAGCGTCAAGGTGACTACAGAATAATGGATCTGCTTGTGAAGTCCACGACCTCTGCTCCTCACGCTTCCTGGGTTGGTCTTCTTGGCGGTGGAGCGCGGGTGTCCCGTTGTGCTTGTGGAGAGGCTGTGTGGTGGGATAGAGGTGAACACAAACCATGTCTGTTCCCCGGACGTGTTGTCACTCTCCATTTCTCCTCGCATCCCTGGCTCCAACAGCGCCGACTTCGCCCGGTACCCAGAAGTAACGACGGAAGCCCTAGCCCGTGGGAGGCCATCGTGGCCCAGTTCTCTAGAGTCAGCCTCCAGCGGAGGCTCCGTGTACGAGGCAAAGTGCCACTCCCCCCACGGGGTGGCCAGATGGGCCTGGCCGCAGGTTGGCCTTGTGTAGCAGGGACAGCCCAAAACACTGGCGCGGGTGTGTTCTGCCCACTGCAACAGTTTGGTCACGTTCTCTTCCTCCTCACAAGCCCAAGGGTTATCCCCAAGCGTCAACAACTCCAGTCCCTCCAGCCGGTCAAACACCCCCTCGGGCACCCAAGAGAAGCGATTGGCATGCAAGTAGAACCTCCTCAGCCTGGGCAGCCGGTCCAGAGACCCCGGGAGGATCTGCACCAGATAATTGTGGGATAAATCAGCCACCTCCAGATTATAAGGCATGTTGGTGGGCACAGTCCAGAACCTGTTGTGACTCAGGTTGAGGGCGTGTAAGCTTGGCAGGGTGTTGTTGATCAGAACAACTCTCTCCAGCTCATTGGCTGACAGGTCTAAGACCTGCAGGTTCCAGTGGTAGGCTGTGTCGTTCTTGTCCAGTGCTCGGAGCTTGTTGCCGGCGGCCCGGATATCCCACAGTGCCCTGGGCAGGCCGGAAGGAAAGCGGCTCAGGAGATTATGAGACACGTCCAGTGTACGGAGGTGGGCATAGTGGCCCAGCTGGCCGTCCAAAACACGAAGCCTGTCAGAAGAAAACGGGAAGTGATTTTAGGAGCTGCATATGAAACAACACGAAAGATAAGAATACAAAAGGGCATAAATGAAAGACTGCTGTGAATTTATTGTTTACAGGCCAGACGGTTAGACCTCACAACTGATGAAGAAAGAGAAGTGAGACGAAGCTGTTTTCTCTTCCTACCCGTTATGTGAGAGGTTGAGGAAGCGGATGTTGTGCTGCAGGCCTGGTGGCAGCTGTGTGAGGCGACGTGACGCGCAGTCCACCACGCGATGGCCCCGGCTGCAGGTGCACACGGAGGGGCAGATGGACTGAACCAACCCTCCCAGGAGTAACAGGAGTAGGCAGGCCAGCAGGGCGGGCGGGGGCATGGTCAGGGCTCTTGAGAGGGAGGTGGCACAGTGTGAGACCCCAGGACCTGCAACATTTGTTTGCTGATACCGTTTGTACGGACTCACATGATCCTCTAATCATCTACCTGATCTTTAGTCATTAATATTTGACTGCAGAATAATGATAACGACAGTTGCATTGCTTACTGTTTCCATTAGCGTTCATACATTTAATAGCGTTGGGTCACTAGAGTCTAGTTTTGGCTAATCATGTCAAGCTGCAGTTACTAATGACTTAAGTACAGTTAACAGTATTCTGACAGATGCTAGCAGTCGAGGGACTGTTAGAGCTCCACAGCATCAGCCTTTTACTTAACCTGCCTTCTTCCCCCACCCAAACCCTATCAATGGAGTCTGGACGACTGACTTCTGTGTTCTGTGATGAGCCACTGCTGTATGGAGAGTGCCTGTGATGCCATAGCAACAGCCTCTGATTAGTCAGGAATTACACCTTTCTGCTGCAGAACGTTATTGTCAGGTTATCTAATGGACCAATTACAAGTAGGTCCGACCCTGTTCCTTTCCTTCGTTTGCTTCAGTGGAAGGGATTTTTATAACTAAAAGAAATGCAATGCAAACACCCCTTGGTGCAACGTTAAAACACTCCACTCTGGTCATGACTGGGAACAAGCTCACATACGTAAACACAATGTGACTGTTGACCTAGCTAGGTGGATCTGTTTAAACCACGAGCTTCGCTTCCTGCCCTCCCAAAGGCTGGTCGTCTCCAGCTTTCATCCCAGCGCTCTGACAGGAGTACACGGTCATGCTTGGTCCATGCTAACGGTCCTGGTGAGGGGCAGCCTGCTACATCTAATGGCTGTGAATCTCTTTACATAGGCCCCAGTCTGTCTGTGTCGGCAGGATTAAAGCCTTGCCCGTCGGTAGGAGCTTGGAAATGCTGCAGTGAGAGCGGGCTGAATTCATTTAGGATGGCACACACACAACTTCATCTGCAAGCACATCCTGTCCTCTCTGCAGCCTTACACAGACGGGCAGAGTGTGTATCTGTGTGAAGTCCTATTAGGAAGAGCTTGGAAATACAGTGGTGTCGCAGGGTAATAACATACGCCGAGACCTCTAGAAACTTCTTTAGCTTTTAGTGTGCTATAACAGTAGTTGACATCACAAGCCATACCCTTATTGCAAATACATTTCAAAATAATTGGAGACCATCCATGCAGCATAAAAGTGCTTTATAAACGACACAGTGTATTTTCCTCTCGTTAGTCATAACTGTGTCCATGAATAGCTGTAATATGTGCCGGAGTGGAGCGCTGTTGGTTAGAGCGGCGTACCGTCGCTCTGTAACGAGCAGCCAGACCCTGACAGAGACAAATCAGCCTGCTGCAGTCCACTGAGCTAATGAGGTACAGAATCACATTCTGTGCATCTTCACGCGCCACCGTATGTGTGCACGTGCACGCGTGGTAAGTGTTCACGTTTTAGCACGAATACACGTCTGTCCTACTGTTTTTCCCTCCATGCCGTAAGTCACTCACCTAATACGCTCCATCTCCTCAGTCCCTCATCGCTTCTCTCTCCTCCCTTTTGCCAGCTCTCGCTCGCTCCCACTCTTTTTCCCGAGCAGCAGAGCAGAGGGAGGGGCCGTCAAGTCAAATCGGGTGAAGTTAACTGACCTTACCACTCATAACGTTTTCTTATTCTGCTCTGTGGGTTTTTGCGCCGCGTCTCTGGCTGTGGTTCTTTTCATTCTCACGTTCTCTCTGCTTTTCCTGCTTTTCTTCTGTGGTGAAGGTGGACCTTCTCCTCCCTCCACCCCCCCGTTCTCCGGCCTCTCCGTTGTCGGAGCTGGTCAGCGGTATCCTAGCCCTGTCTGAATAATGTCCTGGGTGGTGGCGTCCTCCCAACGCGCCAGAACAGGGCGCCCCCTCGTCAGCCTTCAGTGTTACTCTGCAGGCTCCTGGTGCACACTGAACTGAGGGGGAAGAGCAGTCTGAGAGAGAGAAGAGAGGGAGGGAGAGAGAGAGGGAGGATTACAGGCCAGTGCCGCCCTCTCTGCTGACGATGAGGTGGAGTGGTGAGGATGGGACAGGGGGCTTGCTGCTGACTCCAATCTTTCTATAATCAGGATCCCTCCCAATCGACAGAAGCACTTTTCTATCACCCCCCCCATGTTCGTACGCAGTCATACTTGCACACTAACTAGCGGTCTGGTCAAGCCACATTACGTCCTCGCATGCACAACCATCATACTTCAGTCCATCTCGCCTTCTGGTTTATCAGCCACACGCCAAACACGCACCCTCTTTCACGTACAAACTCACATTCACTCTCTCTACACACACACACACACAC
Organism: Umbra pygmaea; assembly: GCA_016801145.1. NCBI lineage: Eukaryota > Metazoa > Chordata > Actinopteri > Esociformes > Umbridae > Umbra > Umbra pygmaea. Next base: position 29,762 of record JACXGM010002846.1, on the reverse strand, counting down.
ACACACACACACACACACACACACACACACACACACACACACACACACACACGAAATGAAAACAATGAGCTGGAACCTTAATTCTCAGTAGTATTGTAGCTGGCAGGGTGACATTGTTCTGATTGAATGCCTATGTAATGCGTAACACACACACACACACACAGCCAAGCTGTCTCACATCACATTTGGCAACTGCAACGACAGGCGTCCTTCACGACAGTGATTGGCCAACGAGCATGGTTACCTCTGTGTAACGTCGCTTGTGTCATAACCTCCTGCTGGTCTTCCTCCAGTCAGTCTGACGGAAGCAGCTGTTGTACCACCGCCATGTTAGCATGAAGGATAGGCAGCATGAATGGAATCCAATTTTTTGTGGGGTTTTATTGCTGTCAGTTAATGGGTTGGTATTCTGTGTGTCTTCATTTCTGCCTTTTGATGGCTTGACATGAGGTCAATGGGACAGTGTGGTGGTCTTATAAAGTTGTCTATTTAAGGTTTGGTCTAGAATTAGTTTTAAGATTTCAGGGAAAAAAAGGGAGTCAAATAATACTTTGCCTCTGAGTGCTAAATATCCTAGCTAGTGTATTCAATAAATCAGTAATTTCCAATAGTGATAGACTGTTGCAACATTTACAAAATGACCTCCAGCAGGCTACTGGTTTGCATATTTCTGACCAAACTGCAAGAAACAGACTCCATGATGGTGGTATGAGGGCCTGACGTTCTCTAGTGGGACCTGCCATTGGTGACCCGTTCTCTTCACAGATGAGAGCAGGTTCACCCTGAGCAGATTTGACAGACTTGAAGGCGTCTGGAGACTCTGTGGTGAACGTTATTCTGCCTGCAACATCATCCAGCATGACTATTTTGGCTGTGGGTCAGTGATGGTCTGGGGAGGCATATCCTTGGAAGGTCGCACAGAACTCCACATGCTAGCCAACGATACTCTGACTGCTGTTAAGTACTGGGATTAAATGCTCAGACCCATCATCCGATCTTAGGCTGGTACAGTGGGAACTGGGTTCCTCCTGGTGCAGGACAATGCTTGGCCTCATGTGGCCAGAGTGTTAAGGCAGTTCCTGGATGACAAAGTCATTGATGCAATTGACTGGCCCTCATATTCCCCAGACCTGAATCCAATTGATTCTTTTTGCACTGCTCATCCAACGCGGAAGCCTTTATTCAGATCATGCTTGAGGTGATTGACACTCACTATTTTTACACAATTGAATTTACAGGCACCCGATCGCTGGAGAGCCACATGGCAAGGTAGATAATCCAATTTATTTATCCCCAATCCCGGACAACGCTATGCCAATTTGTGCCGCCTCATGCTGAAGGTCTGGGCAAAGTTGGAGAAGCCATAGTTAGCCTTGAACCACTGACTATCATGACGTAGTTTGTCCTGCAAGTCAACGAATTTGCCCACTACGCCACACATACCCCAGAGTGTACCGTGAATATTTCGACAAATGAACACAAACTATTAGCTTGGGAGTAATTCATATACAATTGTATGCAAAGGTTTAGGCACCCCTGACAATTTCCATGATTTTCATTTATAAATAATTGGCTGTTTGGATCAGCAATTTCATTTTGATCTATCAAATAACTGAAGGACACAGTAATATTTCGGTAGTGAAATGATTCCACAGAATTGAATTAACAGAAAATGTGCAATATGCATCAAAACGAAATTAGACAGGTGCATAAATTTGGGCACCCTTGTCATTTTGTTGATTTGAATACCTGTAACTACCTAGCACTGATTAATTGGAACACATAATTGGTTTGGTGAGCTCATTAAGCCTTGAACTTCATTGACAACCAATCATGAGAAAAGGTATTTAAGGTGGCCAATTGCAAGTTGTTGTTCTCTTTGACTCTCCTCTGAAGAGTGACAACATGGGTGCCTCAGAAGAACTCTCAAATGACCTGAAAACAAAGATTGTTCAACAATATGGTTTAGGGGAAGGCTACAAAAAGCTGTCACGGAGATTAAAGCTGTCAGTGTCCACTGTGAGGAACATAGTGAGGAAATGGAAGACCACAGGCACAGTTCTTGTTCAGGCCAGAAGTGGCAAGCCAAGTAAAATATCGGACAGGTAAAGGCCAAGGATGGTGAGTGGTCAAAACAGCCCACAGACCACCTTCAAAGATCTACAAAATAATCTTGCTGTAGATGGTGTCACTGTGCATCGTTCAACAATTCAGCACACTTGGCACAAGGAGAAGTTGTATGGGAGAGGGATGTGGAAGAAACCTTTTCTGCACACACGCCACAAACAGAGTCGCTTGAGGTATGCAAATGCACAAGCCAGCTTCATTTTGGAAGAAGGTGCTGTGGACTGATGAAACAAAGATCGAGTTATTTGGTCAGAACAAGGGGTGTTATGCATTGCAGCAAAAGAACACAGCATTCCAAGACAAACACTTGCTACCCACAGTAAAATTTGGTGGAGGTTCCATCATGCTGTGGGGCCGGTGTGGCCGGTGCCGGTACTGGGAATCTTGTTAATGTTGAGTGTTGCATGGATTCTACTCAATATCAGCAGATACTTGAGAATAATGTAGAGGAATCAGTCACAAAGTTGAAGTATGTTTTATTGGATATTTCAACATGACAACGACCCAAAAACAATGCTCAAAATCTTCCCTGGCATTTATACAGAGGAACAAGTACAATGTTCTGGAATGGCCAGACCTGAATATCATTGAAAATATTTATTCCTGAAAGAAATTTGGAGGAATGGTCAAATACCTTCATCCAGAATCCAGACACTCATTAAAGGCTATAGGAAGTGTCTAGAAGATTTTTTTTTTGCTAAAGGAGTCAACTAAATACTGATGTGATATTTCTTTTCAGGTGCCCAAATTTATGCCCAAATTAATGCACCTGTCTAATTTCGTTTTGATGCATATTGCACGGTTTCTGTTTATCCAATAAACCTAATTTCACTACTGAAATACTACTGTGTCCTTCAGTTATTTGATAGATCAAAATGAAATTGTTAATCCAAACAACCAATTATTTATAAATGAAAATCATGGAAATTGTCAGGGGTGCCTAAAATCTATTCTAATAATATGCCCAGCCACTATAGTCTTTACCATTCAAACTCTAATAACATCAACTGTAAATGTCTTTTGCTTTCTTTCACTTCCTGAAAAACTTCTGTTCCCCTTCAAGCATCCATTGGCTATTTAATTCTGCCAGTCAACATACAGTACACTTGGCATCTTCATTATTGCATGCTACATTACAGCGCTTACAAGCCATCACGAATTGATCATTTGTGGTGCATAATACCATTTTCTTTGTTCTTCAGCTTTTTTGACAAACCATCTGTTTGTAACAGATCCAATAACATGAAATGGCTTGACTCCTGTATGCTTTTTGTATGCCTTCATAATGTCCATGAGTTTTTCATTTGTTTTAAATTTGAGAATAAATTAATTTACCTATGGATCTTGTTATAATCACAGAGGAGTTCACTAAATACTGTAATACAGTATATTTGATCTGGGTGTTGGAATATGTAAGCAAGTGGTGATCAATAAATGAATACAGATAATTTAAAGAATTTGAAATTTTAATATAATTTCAAATTGTTAAATTAATTATTACATTATACAAGGCCAAGTGTGATTTCTTTAAGACTGCAAGTGAAGCTCGGCTTCCCCTAAAATGTCCAACATTTATGGTCAAATATGAACTATTGTGTTAACGTTTTACTGACTAAAAATGTGTTAGAACACGTTCATCTCGAAGACAACTTTGTTCAGAATTGGCTACATATAGCAGGTCGACTGACTCGATTTCCATCTCATACATTCCTTTAACGTCACAGTGCATTTCCCTGTTGAAGCTTGGTGTCCATGGACTTCAATGGGGCTGCATTGAACAGTTTTTTCAGGGCTTCGAAATTAGACTAGAGGTCGACTGATTAGGATTTTTCAAGGCCGATACAGATTACCGATTATTGGGAGACCATAAAAACTGATCATAATTAATCAGCAGATTATTTTATTGATATTTATTTATGCAGTAGCCTAAATCATATTTTAATGATGGGCATAGTAAAATTTGTATTTCATCTAACTTTCCCTATTAAATGTTTTCTAAAACAAACTTTTGTATTGGTATTGCCAAAGAAACAATTACTGTGCATTTTGATAGTTGACCAATTTTTTACCAATCGTTAGCCTGTTTGACACCAGAACCTTTACAGTAACTGAGAGTGGGTCTGGGCAAGGTTCGTTCACAGCCCATTTCCAAAGGAGAATCACCAACGGACGCCGCTGAAATGCCTCTTGGCGCAATTGGATGCCGAATCGAGTCGGCAAGGACTGCGACAATGTTTTTTTCATATGAAGGCTTTGAGTGTTGTTCTTTGCACGGTTTTTAACAAAACGGAAACGCTTAAAAACAGACGCGATCGCTGATTCGTACAAGTGATGGTCTGGATGTTCCATTGTGGCAGCCATCGTTGTTATTGTCTCAACCAATGACAGAATATCACTGTGCTGTCGTCATTGTGTAAAGCCCGCCTTAATGGTTGTGATTGGTGCCTCAATTTGGTAAAATTGGAAATGGGCTTGAATGGGATCTTCACCAGACTGACTTGTAGAGAAAATCTCAAATTTGCCAGAAGTCCGTCAGGGTTCTCCCAGGCTAACCAATCGTATTTGGTGCTGCACAATTGGAGTAAAGACACAGTATCTGAGGTAATTACAAGAAGCACTTGATAAATGTCTCTGGTTTTCCCTTATTATCACTTAGTCAGCATATGTTATTCGATAGGAAATACAGGTCAGAATCACCAGCTGACTTAAATTATTTTGTTACTGTAGATGCCTCATAATGCAAATGTATTTTGATATTACAGAGTTTGGGTTTCTACTGATATGTGCCTGATGGACATTTTAAATCATAAAAGGTTTAACAAGTAATTACTGTATTCCCAGTTAAAGTAATATGGTATACTGTTCTGTTTTGTTTAGTGTTAAAAATAGCCTCGTACCGTCGTAACAGAGTATTTTTATATTCGCGTCTCGCTGAGACCCGTGAATTATAAACAATATCCTGGACATTGATTTTGTAGCTCTAACAAAACATAAATGTGGATAATGTATATCATTTGTGGGGGATACTCCCAGGACATCCCTGGGAGAAGGAATGAAACGTTCTTCTCTTTTTTCGCCCTCGTCACATAGTTTTTTGCTGTTAAACGCAATGTCAAAAATTCTTTGAAAACTGTGTATTCTCTTCTAACACGAATGTCTTTTACTTGAATATGGAGGTTAAAAAACTTATTTTGAATAGGCATTTTATGTTTGACCAGTTAGATGTGCACAACGGTTGTGCGTTGGCGAATGGACATATCAATTAAACCAAAAAAAATTGCTCTTCCAAACACCCAATGATTTATAAATGAAAATCATGGAAAATGTCAGGGGTGCCTACACCTTTTATAATAGGATGTCCAACAATCTCATTTGGTTTTTGATGGTCAGGTGTCCACATACTTCTGGCAATATAGTGTGTTTGTATAATACATATTCTCAATGTCTGTTTAGAGCTTTCACTTTAGTGGGCTTGTCTGGTTTGAGCTCACGTCATAGTGAGCTTGTCTGGTTTGAGTTTTCGTTACCGTGAGCTTGTCTGGTTTGAGCTCTAGTTATAGTGAGCTTGTCTGGTTTGAGCTCTAATTCTAGTGAGCTTGTCTAATTTGAGCTCTAGTTATAGTGAGCTTGTCTGGTTTGAGCTGTAGTTATATTGAGCTTGTCTGGTTTGAGCTCTAGTTCTAGTGAGCTTGTCTGGTTTGAGCTCTAGTTATAGTTAGCTTGTCTGGTTTGAGCTTGCGTCATAATGAGCTTGTCTGGTTTGAGTTTTTGTTATAGTGGGCTTGTCTGGTTTGAGCTCTAGTTATAGTGAGCTTGTCTAATCTGAGCTCTCGTTAAACTACAGGTTTATTGCATCATTTTTTCACCTGGCAGGTTTCCACAGCATAGACCTCAGGACTATTCATGCAAGGGAATGTTCAGGTCACATATTTAACCATCTTACCACCAGAGATATTAGCTTTACTACTGATTTGTTTAACATTTACCTTTTAGTTCTTTAGCAGATGTTGTTATCCAGTGCCATTATAGTTATTTTTTAAATACATTTGAATTACTATAGTTCAAAGTTTCAGTGGGTGTGAAAAACTTCTGGTTTCTGAAGTCCGAAGAACTGCATCTCTGCAGATTAATTCTAATAGTTGCCTATTATCAACACATCCTTGGATGGGGTTTTATAGGCCTACTTACAAAATAAATGAATGTGCACAACATTGTGGAAGACAGAGAGCGCAGTGTAGAGAGACTAGTACTGTAGTGTGTTTTGGATTTGATCCACCTCGGAGATCAGGTATTGATTTTTTATAGGTTGTTTTATGTTAGGGTTGCTGTGTATGTCGGATGGGAATTTCATGATACAATTCTGCTGAAATATAAATCTCACGATTCAATACGTTCTAGTCTACTACCAGGCATAAAGACTACAGCCTCAAGAAAAGACAAGCAGCGCCTGATTCAACCTGATTCTATGAAGGAAAGCAAGTAATAGTTCACGTTCAAGAAGAGAGAACCAAGGCATTCAGTTTGTACCGCTCTGAAATGAGCACTATTTCACATCAAAATCGAACACTGAGCAATCCAAGTTACAGTAACCTCCCATTAACAAAATCTCTAGCAGTAGTGAAGAGGGATCCTGCAGATGAAGGCCTGTCATCAGATTAGACCCTGAAAGTTTACTACTCAGAGGTGAGAGCACACCATTTTGGGCCCTACACATTTACAATTCTCCAAACCAAACTCTCCACAAATGATCACCAGAAAGAAAGAAGTAGTTCAGTGGCTGAATCTAGCATGGCAACACCAGACCAATCAGAAGAGAACAACCCCATGGCAACACCAATCAGCACTGGTAGTTCTGGCTGACAAGCCAATACGCTATAAGAGCATGTCTGTGATGCCAAAACAAAGTGTGCTATTCACCTCAGAGTATTGCAGACAAAAATATGATGGCTATTACATAATTACATTGTAAAACATTAGCTGTAATTCTGTCGTGTTTAAAGCATTGAGGAAAATATTGAAGCGACAAGAGAATTGCCACAAAAGAAAATAAGTTTCACACCTTGGACCATACTGTGAAAACAAATGTAAAAATGTGCATTAGCAACCATTTTAAAGTAGGTACAGACCAAAGCAAGGTTTATTTTCATATGCGCCGGTCCTCCTCACCCAAAAACAAGAGTGAAAAAAGTGACACAGTGAACTGTTGCCTTGCAAACAACATCGGATTAGTTTGGTTGTGGAAATGTGAGAAGAGGAAGAGTGAAACAAACTACGAATTAAAATACTCTTGTCTTACTCTACTTGTCATTCTGCATCCTCTCTCTCACTCACTCAAAAGTTCCACCGGCGTTTCTGTTCTGCTGCAGTATCAACACGGTGGATCATTTTTCAATAGAAACATTGTACTGGTAGAATGGGGGGAGGCTGGCGTGAGGGAAGGACTGCGTAGAGTTTTGGATTTATGATGGCTGTATCTTCCCGGCGACGTTATTAATACGGAGGGATAAAGCAGGTGCCGTGCCTGGCATCTGGTCAGCGGGGCGGAAGCAGGAGAAAAGCAAAACAATGTACTCTCCTCAATCACCACCCACCAAAGCGGGCTGGCATTGGCCAATAGGCTTGCAGTCTGCATGAGGGGCTGATTTAATACACAGGTTCACATGAGTATGTAACATAGGTGGATTTATTGCATACATGTACGATTAATGAACTGTGTGCATTTCACAGTACTTATTGGCGGACAGACATGAATATATGCAGTGTAATTATCGTTTTCAGTGTCTGGTCTTTTGTTGTGAGTCTGACATTTCCATCTCAGTCGGCTGTCTGCTCTCACTTACACATTAGATGTAGTTCTGCAGCGCTGCAGTGAATCACGTACTAACAGTGTCATACCTATCCCATTGAGGGTGCCCTTCCTTCTGTCAACTTACATTCATGCTCTTTGTTATCATTAACTAGGCTTTCATCTAAAAGACATATTTCATGCTTTACCTTTTAAAAGAATCCCACTAGTGGTGTTTCCACCAAACAGTGTTGTTGCAGGAAAAATCTGTGAAACATTATTATTATTATTTTTAAATTCCATTGCATTTCCAAAAAATCTGATTTAGTTTTCACATATTCCATAACAGATATGTCCACTCTGGTACTGGGACCTGTGATATATCAGCATGCATACAGTGTGAGTAATCTTAAAAACATGGTGATATTATGGACAAAAGCAAGATTTTGCCAACCTGCAGCCACCCTTTAATCGTAATGTCACCGAAGTACTACTTTCAAAATGTATTGGGAAGTAGCACCAAGCTTATACCGATGCCCATTCACTTCCCTTTAAAGGTAATTAGAATTGATTCAGTATTTGTAGCCTAATGAACTGCATTCTTTCCCAAGACGTAGTGTCGGAGGACCACTCAAGTCATGCTGACAAATTAACTTCCATTTTCATCACCACCATTTTTCCACAGAATTATTTTTGAGATTTAAAGATCCCATCATATGGAATTAACATTTTGTTCATGTCAATGAAGTTGTACCAACACGTACTTTTCCCATTAGCACAGTTAATAATTTATATACGTCAGGCAATTCATTCGCAACTGGTTGGATGAAAGCGTGGTCACGCATTCATTTATTTCCTTTGAATGATGTCTTGACAAGTTTCTTTTTGCTGAACAGTTTGCCAAGACTTACACCTGAACAGTACTTGAGCAATGCATCTTTCTCAGAATGATGTCACCCCGCTGGGTGTGAAACTGTCATTTTCCAATGCGTGATCATGTAAATAAAAATAATTATTATGCTAAATGGTGAGAAGATGTCTTAGAGGAAGCGAAACCTACTGATTGGACTGTGATAGGAATACATTTTCTGTTTTGGTGAGTGGTTTCCTATGTTGGGTTGGGGACAGGCAGTTGGTTTCCTGTGTTTTGGCATCAGTTATTTCTTAGTGATGCCTCAAGCCATGTCAGGTGGTAAAGGAAAATCTGTGTTCTCTGGTGGAGGGGGAGGGGCTTGGTCTAAAACGGGACCCAAATCAACATCCAACAGTGGTGGAGGAAAGGTTTCCGGTTTATCTGGTGGCGGACGACAGGGAAAGGCAGTGCGAATGAGAGCATTGTCCAACTCCAGGTCAACAACTTGCAAGGGAGCTGAAGGCGGTTGTTCGTGGGTGGGTGATGTATCAGTGGTCCCTGAAGGCGGTTGTTCATGGGTGGGTTCTGTAGCAGTGGTCCCTGAAGGCGGTTGTTCATGGGTGGGTTCTGTAGCAGTGGTCCCTAAAGGCGGTTGTTCACGGGTGGGTTCTGCAGCAGTGGTCCCTGAAGGCGGTTGTTCATGGGTGGGTTCTGCAGCAGTGGTCCCTGAAGGCGGTTGTTCATGGGTGGGTTCTGCAGCAGTGGTCCCTGAAGTTGGTTGTTCATGGGTGGGTTCTGTAGCAGTGGTCCCTGAAGGCTTTGCTGGAGGACTCGATGAGGAGCCGCCTGGAGGTAGCGCCTCTTCAGGCTGTGTCTTTTTGTATACAGCAGCAGTACCGTTGCTTGTTTTAACATAATCTGAAACTGACTCTCTTCCAAACGTGGATCCTATCGGAATCTCACCTATCTGAATTTCTTCGTCGGTCTCTTGAAGCAGGGACATCCTTTTAGAGAGACGCTGAGACAGGAAGCCAGAAAAGGAGATCCGATTGGAGTCCCTCAGATGGGAGGTGCTGCCGTTGTCCTTATCCAGGTGAGACTGGAATCCGCTGTCCAAGAACGGAGAGGGGCCTGCCCAGGCTGTGTTCTCCAACTGCATCTTCGTCTGTCGGTGCTTCTTCAGGAAGATTACTACAAATCCCAGCATCATTAACACCAATGCTCCACCAATCAGTATAGCTACCACTGTACCCGATTTCCCTGTCTCGTTTTCCATTCCATTGTTTGCAGTGTTTGTTTTTTGGAAAGGATTGACTTTGGTGGCAGCAGAAACTTGTTTTGTTGTAGGGCCCATGAGTGTGGATTGGTGCTTGGGGCTGAATACGCCAATAGTATTAGTAACATCAGCTGCAGAGGTGATGTTCTCTTCAGGCTGGGTTGAAGATTTCATAATGACTGTCGAGGGAGGTAGAGGGTTGGCTGTTATGTTGGCCTGATGAGGCACCTCTGATGGGCCTGTTGCAACACTTTTAGTACTGCTGGAATGGGTTGATGATGAAGATGGTGATGAGGATGGTGATGAGGATGAGGATGGTATTGAGGATGAGGATGATGAGGATGAGGATGGTGATGAGGATGAGGATGATGAGGATGAGGATGGTGATGAGGATGAGGATGATGAGGATGAGGATGGTGATGAGGATGAGGATGATGAGGATGATGATGAGGATTTATTTGTGACTAGCAACTTCTGAGTACCATCAGTGGTTAAAGTGGGTGTGACTGCATGTCCATCGACAGTGGGCGTGTCCTGGATCCTTTGTGTCAAGCTGTTGGGTTGCAAAGTAAGAGGGCAGGACAATCCAAGCGTCGTTCGGCTCTCTGTTGGTTGATTTGGTGTCGGTGGGGTTGTTTGGGAAGTGGCGCTTTGAGTGGTAAAGTCTGCAGGTCCAGCTGGAGGTGGTGGTGTTGGACTTAATTTCCTGTCGGAGGGTGTAGATGACTGGTTCTCCACACTGGGCCCAGTTTCATGGTCTCTTTCTGTTGTGGTCTCCGTTGTGAAGTCTTTATATCTGTTTGTTTGATCGTCCTGTTTTTCTTTTTGTTCCTTTGTTGTCTTTCTGCTCAGTGAGTGGATTGACGATGAGATGAGTGTGTGTTTGGTCACCTGTTCAGTCTTTACTGTGAGCTGCAACATAGTCGCAATGCTTTGGTGTTCTACATTTGATGCATTGGTATGAGGTTGTTTGGAAGTTGTTGAAAGCTCAGTTCTCGTGAAGTCGGTGTTCTGGTAGTTTGTCACTAGTGGCAACATCCACAAAAATAACCAAGTAACGAGATGGTATCCCTCCATTTCTGTTTCTCCACTGAATTCTGCTTTGACCTGATAACTAATGGATGAAAAGAGATCTGTCATTAATGTATTTATAACCATTCTTTAGAAGAAAGATATTTCATCTTAAATTACTAAGCAATTGAAATGGTTGTTTGTAATTTCCTTCCTAAAAGAAAACCTGCATTGAAGAGTAAGTGTCTAATGGTGGTATTAATACAAAAGATTGAAATGTTTGGCCAGTTGTATATTTGTTCTTATATATGAATTAAGGCAATTTAATCTTTCACATTAGGATTTATTTTTCTAGTCATTATTGACTGCATAATATCAGCGATAGTGTCTGTGTAATGTGCATTTTGTCTTTTACGTACAAAATGCACATATAAAACACCGGTAAAATACCCTGCTATGACAAACAGGTTTGAAATGTATGTTCAAAATATTAAATGTTTTTGTTGGTAGTTTCTTGTTCCTAATAAATGTTTGCACTCTTGCATATCATTTATGTTTTTGTGCGAACCACAGATCTTACAACAAATGGTCTCTATTTTGGTATTGTAACATTGTGATGATAACGTTATGATAACATTTTGCTAAAATTTTTTGTCTTTGCTTTAATAAAAAAAAATCCAAAATGAAGACAACACATAGTAAAGTTAGTCCTCTAAAACAATTTATTTTATTTACATGAACTAACACCAAGTGAGAGTAGGTTATTCACAACAAATGGTTAAAGTAATCAATAAATTGAATACCTCCATTAAAAGGATGTCTTTAAAATATCTTAACAGTTGTCTATAAAATATTGCGCTACCTGATACCTTACCCACTGTAGAGTGCTTAAAGTCTGTAATAAATTATGTTCACTGCAGTAAAACTAGTGACATAAAAGTAAGGGTATACCTTACACTAGTAAAAAAAATATTTTAACACTGTTTGGTTTTTTAATCTGAAAAACATATACTTTGTCTTTAGAAGTATCTATTGCAGTATATATTGCACTTTGGTGCAATGGCTTGTGTACATGTTCTCTTTTTTTTTTATGTCAGGTTCTTCTCACTTAAATGGTTTAACATGTTGCCAAACGGGTATGCTATACTACTGAAATTCAAGAAGGACCAATTTGTATTTACATCACCCTCTATACAGTCGGTACGCCTAGCCCAGTCCTTACTTGTTTACTTACTTTGTTCTAAGTTGACAAAAAAGCTTGATGAGTTGGTTTGTCAGTTGGAAGAAGTCCCCAATCCCAAAAGATTAATGTACATAGAGCACTCAGAGCAGCCAGTGTAGCAGACTGCCAGGCCTCAGTCTGCTACAATACGGAAACTTCTGTTGCCTCACTTCACAGGAAGTGAGAGCTGTGAAAACGGAGGTCTGATGAAAAGCGTACTGCTTATTTTTTTACTTTACACAGAAATGTCCAAAATGATGACATTTTGTAAACAAAACACTTTTTTTTACTTTGACATGTACTATCACAGTTAAACTAGATGACGGACTTGGCTTCAGTCATAATAGTTTGTTGCTGAAATTAGAAAATGCTGTTATCTTATACACTCACCAGCCACTTAACTACACCTTGCTTGTACAAGATTGGACCTCATTTTGCCTTCAGAACTGCCTTAATTCTTTGTGGCATTGATTCAACAAGTTGCTGGAAACATTCCTGAGATTTTAGTCCATATTGACATTATTGCATCACGCAGCATCCATGATGCAAATCTCTCAGTTTAAACACATGGCCTTTGCATGCAAGGTAGATTTATACTTTGGTTGTTTGTGTTATTTTTTTATTGCTGTTGAATTGTTCAACACGTCCGTGGTCACCACTAAAACATTGATTTGACATTTTCAGCATTATATAGGCAATTTCCACATCTCTCCAGCTTTATATAGCCGATTCCCATTGGGTTGTATTACTTCAGTCTTAGGTTCAATGTGTGAATATACACTTTGTTCTTGATGTCCGTGTTCTGCAGTGCACTTGTTTTCAAAGTGCGTTGTTTTTAGTCACTAATCTAGAACAAAGATGCAGTTAATAAATCCTTCTGTGTTTCTGAAAGACACCAAAGTATGAAATTTACTTCAGTCCTTTACTACAGTATATAACAATATTATTTAGTCATATTTTAATAAAACCTATGAACCAGGAGATGTTTCCACTAGGAAGAATAAAAATTATCAAAAAGTCATCATAACCCCTGCTATTTATTTATTGACATAAGAAGTTTCTGGAGTTTAGCATAGCGGCCTAAGCTGCATCCTGATGATGGGTGTTTGAGCTAATGCATAGCATTACCTATGGAAAACTGCTGCTTGCAATGATTTCGTCTTTAATACTTCAATAGAAAAGTCCAATCAAAAATACCCTTCTAATACTTTCTTATTTTATTTTAAAAGATCTGCACAAAGTATTTTTGGAAAAAATTTAAATATTTTTCTTCAAGCATTTGCACGATGTCCTTCATAGCCCAGATGTATGTGCCCTTCCTCTCTTCCTTAATAACTGTCTTTGTAACTTCTGCTTCCAACTGTCCTATCAACAAAAATTTTAATAAAATGAAATACCCCAAAAAAGGTAAATCAAAAGGTACAAACAGGCAAACATGAACTGCCTGGAATAATTTAGAGGAGAAAGCCATCAGTTCCCTCTTTCAGACCTGGTCCAATTGGTTATTTACAAGGTGAGAAGAGGAGATACCTGGAAGTCAGGTACTTTTGTTGCAAAAAAGGTAATACCCAACATATTTAGTTTTTGCTGTATTTGCAAAGCTGGCTAATGGCACTCTGAATTGGTCCTTTCTGAGCGGTAGAGACAACACATCATGAAAATAGTGTCCTCTAGGCTCTGAACTTGAAGCAGGCATACTTCAGTCATCTGAGTTGAGTAGTTTCTATATTGTCATGATATGTTAGCAAAACATTAAGTCACTGTACATGAATACACGAATGTATGCATTTTCAGAATTTACACGTATCTGCCTTTGGTAAATGACACATTGAAACATTGACAACTACACTATCTACAATTCTTAGTACACTTAGTTATATCATGGTGTTGTGGATACTTCATTCTAAATCGGCATACTAAAAGGCATTCTACAATGTACTGTATATATAATAGGGTTAAAAATGTCACCTTATGGTTTATGTCCCTGGCAACAGCTTTGGCCCTTCCCACAACGGTAGAACAGGAAAGAGCTTGGTTTAGTTCATGCTATAAATTTCAAAGTCAAATTATGTAACTTCTCTATGTATTATGGTTGCCTTGGTTATGTAGAAAAGGGATACATTCTAGAGAAAGCATGCCCGTTGTTGATCTCCCCTTACTTAATTACAAATATTCTCATGACTTCTGCAATTATGTGAAGTTGGCAAAGCGTAACATTAAAGTGAATATTCAACCTTTTCAAAGATCTTGAAACTTTGCTGTATTAGTAATCAAATTAAGCAGTTGGCAGTGGTTGGCTGTTCATAGCACTTTATTCAACATAATATCGATCTTCTCAGCCTATTATTAATTTAAAACATCTTCTTAGAAATATACACAGTGGCCAGTTTATTAGGTACACCTCCAGATTCACAACTGCGTTGCTCTTGCAGACATCGAGCTACGAGACATAGGCCTGAGATATTATGTCTCTCTTGAAGATATCTAACACCTTGAGCTTACCTCAATAAACTGGCCACTTAATGTAAGTCTGCTTCAGAATTTGTAAAGGATTTAACATAAATTTATTTTACAAAGCAAATGTTAGTTTTTCAAATGCAACGAAATTGATTACATATAGCGTAACAAAATGAAAGTCTGTTGACTTGAGGCAACAGACTGGAGCTGATTTGGCCTGTTAAAGATGCAGCCTGTGACTTTTGCAATTAAGAAAATTCATGTTCATTCTGGATGTGTAAAAGCTATTTACTTGTACTTAATCTCTATGTAGAATCACTGACATACCTCAGCCATGACTTTCCAAGTTTAAGTCTGTTTTTTTGACGACATGGGACACAAATCATGACAGAGCACCAATACATGACACCGTACACAATTTCCAGGCACACATTTTAGCGAATGACCAAAATCGCAGACTGTATCTTTAAGTTTCAGCTCCTAGTCACACCATGGCTCTCTGAGGCTGATAAGGGAGTACATGCTGTGCCTTCCTTACACCACTAGGGGCATATTTTCTAGATCCTGTGGGACTTCCAAGTACGAATCCCTGGAGGTGGAAATCTGCATCTGCACAGCCAATTCTCCAGCTGTACCTGAGTTAGTGCATTGGCCCTCTTCGCCTGCCTTCAGGTCTTCTCTTGTGTTGTCGTCGTCTTCTCTCTCTTCCTCCCTCTCTTCCTCCCTCTCTTCCTCCTCATCCACATCTCTATCCATCTGGACCTCCTCTAACATAACGCTGGCATCGCAGGGGCCCACTATCCCCCCCTCTGCGTTCTCCGTGCCCCAATATCCCGTCCCAGTCGCCAGGTCTTCGTTGCTGCGAGCAGGATGAAGGGCACCAGCCTGCCGCTTCAGATGGCACACCTGGCATGCCAGGATCCCAGTGGAGAACAGCAGTATTACAACCAAGCAACCGGCACAGCCTAATACTATTAAGTCCATCTGGGGATCAAACAGGCAACCGTGGCAGTTCTCCTTGGGTAAGGTAGTTTGCTCTGTGGGGGACATTCTAACAGTCATGGAGGTGAGAGCGGAAGTAGGGGTTGAGCTGCTGTTTATGTTTGGGCTAGTGGAGCTATATGGGGAGTCAGCCTTAACATTCCTTGTGTGTGTAGATAGTCCAATCATAATGAAGACGAGTAGCTGGAGAACATTTCCGGTGCCTTCCATGTTTCAGGTGTTCTGAAATGATAGAAGAGAAAGATGAGGCATTGTACCTTCCACCGGTGTGTACAGTTCCTTGCATACGTTTTTACCCTACAGACATTTTTTTACCTTTTGTAGTGTGACAGTCTGGAATGAAATGGGGCCATGTTGTTTTCTTTACCATTTGTTTTGCACAACATACTGAAGCCTTTGAAGGTAATTTTTTTGTGACAAAATTAAGTAGAAGTATTCAAGGGTCAATACTAGGGATGGGCATTTCATGAAACTTTCTTAATCGATCGTCGGGAGAATTAACGATCGACTATCGATTAATCATAATTTTTTTATATTCAAATTCATTGTTTAACTTTTTATAAATGAAAAATCCAATGAAAATATTAAAATACAGTGTGTTTTTCCTCGATGAGATCTTTATTACAAGAACAACAACTTGTGGCAATTAAACTGGACGTTAGGTTAGCCTAAACTTGAAGATATATGCGCTGCGGTGCTCTAAAGCTGCGGATCCTGCAGTTGCGAGCCGGCGTTCTTAAACAGAGACCATCGTCTGTTAAAAAAATAATGAAAAAATAAAAAATTCATGTTTAACAATAACTTAACCAAAAACATATTAACAGACTAATTAGCTAGATCTGGCAGGTTTTTGTCAATGTAACTTAAATATATCCAAGGCACGTAGTCGAGAAAGAGGGTGAACGAGATTACCTAACAATTAATTAGGCTACATAACAAATTAGGCTACTTAACAAAGCCTCATAAAAATAATTAGTAGCCTGCACCAGTCTGCTGATTTTTGTTGAGAAAGCTAAGCATTGACATGATCTGGGTTCAGATGCGACCGCAAACTTGTGACTGTCAGTTCAGCCGTGGAAACACCGGCTCTGGGGACTGACGTTGCCGGGATGCGCAGATAGCTCCGCGCTAACTAGGCCAGCCCGGGGAGAGAGTAGCTATGTGAGCGTGGTTGATCATTTGGAAATCCCGCTCCTAGCTCACTGAGCGGTTGTTGTGCTCCGCTCCACCACTACACACTTTTTTCAACCGCTCCACTCAAACCCGCACATCGCTTGCATGAAAAAGAATTATACAATATTAACAAAACCCATCCATTGTGTGAGCATGTATGTCGGTCACTGAAATATTAAAACTAAATCGACTTGAATTGTTTTAACTTTGTTTAAATAAACATGAAAGTGTGACCATGTAGCCTACACAAAGAAACAAACAGTCTTTAAAGAGTACTCTACAAATGTTAATACAAGACAGTGCCATCATATTTTAGAAATTTACTGTATGTATTTTCAATATATATATATATATATAAAATGAAGATAAATTGAAATGTTAACAAACTTAAAAGATTCCATGTGGTCAAACAACAAAAATAGGCTATAACACGCTCTAACCAGTAGATAGTGTACGCACCTCGTTCCTTTCTGTTCGCATGTGCACGCATACAATATCGTGCTTGCGAGAGAGCCTGTCTTTTCATATTCCATAAAGACCCATCAGCCAGGGAAGTAACCTACACACGTAGAGGCTCATTAGGCTGTGCATTTCCTGACCGTGTGAAGTGAGCACGACTGGAGCGGTAGCCTACTTGAGCGATATTGAGCAAAAGGCTTCTCGGCCAAACCACTCCGCTCCGCTCACATACTATGCGCGGGGGTCCTGATTCCTCATCATGATTAATTTTGAAATCAAAACGGAAACTTGCAGGTAACTGAGTATTGCCCTTGGGTGGTACAATTTTAATTGCTGCCACACAGTGAAATTCATTTAATTGCTTTAAAAAAACGTTTACGCAACGCAACCTGCAATAGTTTAATCGATAACAATTGAACGTGATCGATAAAATTCTTAATGATCAATTATCGATCGTCGATTAATCATGCCAATCCCTAGTCAATACTTGGTAGAACCAGATTTGGCTGCAATAACAGCTGGGAGTCCTTTGCAGCAAGTCTGGATCTTGCAATTTTAGACCATTCTTCCTGTCAAAATATCTCAAGCTCTGTCAGGTTGGATGGAGACCATTGGTGAAAGGGCAATTTTCAAGTCCTTCCAGAGATTCTCAATTGAATTGAGGTCTGGTCTTTGACTGGGCCATTCTACGACGTTCAGGTTCTTGGTTTTAAACCACTCCAGTGTGGCTGTGGCTGTATGTTTAGGGTATTATCCTGCTGGACGTTGATCCTCCACCCTAGTTTCAGGTGTCTTGCAGACTGAAACAGGTTTTCCTCTAGAATTTCCCTGAATCTATCTTGTCCTCAATCCTGACAAGTTTCACAGTCCCTGCCAATGAATAGCATCCCCACAACATGATGCTTCCCCACATGTTTGCCGTGTCTCATTTATGCCTTTTGGCAAACTCAAAATGGTATTTGATGTTTTATTTATTTTTCCAGCAATGGCTTTCTGCCCGCCACATGTTGATGAAGCCCAGCTTTGTGGACCGTCCATGTTAGTTGTCCCATGGATGGTTTCTCCCATCTCAGCTGTGGATCTCTCAAGCTGATTCAGTAATATCATTGGCCTTTGGTTGCTTCTCTGACTAATGTCCTCCTTTCCTGGTCACTTAGTTTTGGTGAGTGATTTTCTCTAGGCAGAGTTGTGGTTGTTATATTCTTTAGATGTTGTAATAATGGATTTAATTAACGGTGCTCTGGGGATGTTCACATTTTGGGATATTTTTTATACTCCAAGCCTGAATTTCCTGGAGTTGTTTTGATAGCTCCTTGGTCTTTATGATGCTGTTTGTTTACATATGCTCTCTAACTAAATCTGGGGCATTTAAAGAAACAGGTGTTTTTATTTAGCGATAGTGTGACACTTAAATTGCACACTGGTAGAATCCATTCACCTATTTACATGGGATCTGATGGTAATTGGTTGCACCAGATCGTTTTTAAGGGTTTCATAGCAAGGGGGTAAATACTGATATATCTAATACATTTTTTTTTCACAAACATATTTAGCACCTTCAAAGTGTTCAGTATTTTGTGTAAAACAAATGGCAAAAATCCCAAAGCAATTCAATTTCATTCCAGGTTGTCACACAACAAAATGTGGAAACATCCAACGGTGTGAATATCTATGCAAGGCACTGCATTTTGTCTTTTTAGAAATTGTGGACCTATGCCGCACAATGTTTAGATTGTTATAGCCGTAGTCGACAGAGGCACAGTCGACTACATTTGTTTGTACCACAGTAGAGAACCTCTCGTGCTCTGTAGAGAATTTAATCAAAACTGTGAGCGTCCCTATTTTGTATGTCAATTAGCCCAGATACGTCTTCCACCAGCTGTCATTTGATTTCATCAAAATGTACACTGAATTAATTAATGACCCAGTCAATGAGTTGAGTGACTATACACACCTCAACATGATCCCTGTTTAAATAACCTCCAGACATTATTAGCCTGCTGTATGACATGTACTCCACTCATGTACAGATAGCAATACATGTGAAAGTAAGACATCTCTGCTTAGTGCCATTCGCCACCTAAACAAAATATCAAAACTAAAACTAAATTACTTGACCTGTGTGTGGGATCTTGTGTCGGCATCACTTACCTGAGAAGGGTAATAGCTTGATGACGCTGTGTGTGGTATGTAAAGGAGAGAGTGGCAAGGTGAACTGGACTTGGACGATGTCAGTCAGTGTCAGTCAGGCGTGTGTGTGTGTGTGTGTGTGTGTGTGTGTGTGTGTGTGTGTGTGTGTAGATGAGATATGGGCGGCACCTGCTGTTAACCAAGCCACTTTTCAGACGTCTTAAACACACTTCCTCTGCGTCTCTTTCTGGCTCACTTATTTCTGGGGTCCTTCAACTCTTTACCACTGTAGCACACAGATGTGTTTCGCTGTAAGATAAAAGCATATGTAAATGAGTACACAGCCAGTATACATCACAAGCAGCTATCGGTAAACGCTATTAATAATACTTCTAGCAGTGGACTATTTTTGAATCTTAGCTGAATGACAATGACTATGTACCTAGTTAACTACTATGTACAGTACTACACAGCTCAATAAAATTAAGAACACTAAAATCAAACATCGGCTCTTGAAGAACAAAATATATTAAATCAAAATCTTTAAATTGTGTAATTTTTTGAAATTTTGGATTCAAACTGACACCGGAAATCAAAGAAAACAACTGAAATCACAGGCTGTTCCTACATGCGTTAAATTCATCATGACAACTGTTGTGTATTTTAATGCATTTACTCATCAAATTAATTTAGTCAGATTCCAGAGAATGTGTGGAATGAGGCATAGACTTTAATGTCTTAAAGCCGAGTTCTCTACAGATGAAAAGCTTTTGATAGTCAGATTACATTCATTTTTATACGGAGAATGATACAACAGAATACTTAATACCGATTTCCTATTGGCCCAAATAGATAGCGTTAGTTTGAATCTCACTAATGGCTGCAACATAGGCATTCTATATATGCATCTTTCTCTGAGGCCCAAATGGCTTCAATATCACTTACTGAGACAAAAGGCCTCAGACAAATATCTGGATGTTGTTCCTTCATTTGGTCACGCTGGTTTTTTTTTTTGTGTGTTGAATGGTTATTATTATTATTATTAGGGTTCAACCACGAAGTGGTAGAACCCTATTGTTTTTTTGTTGAATGGTTATTATTATTAGGGTTCAACCACGAAGTGGTAGAACCCTATAGTTTTTGTGTTGAATGGTTATTATTATTATTATTATTATTATTATTATTATTAGGGTTCAACCACGAAGTGGTAGAACCCTATTGTTTTTGTGTTAAATGGTTATTATTATTATTATTATTGTTATTATTATTATTATTAGGGTTCAACCACGAAGTGGTAGAACCCTATTGTTTTTGTGTTAAATGGTTATTATTATTATTATTATTGTTATTATTATTATTATTAGGGTTCAACCACGAAGTGGTAGAACCCTATTGTTTTTGTGTTGAATGGTTGTTATTATTATTATTATTATTTGTTGTCTGCCACGCCGGCTTAAATTCCCGTGAGCTGGAATGAGCTAGAAACATGAAACTTGGGGGAATAACTGGAAATGGTGTGCATGTGCTTCCATAAAAGTATAAACCCAATTGACCACATGGTGGCGCTTTAATTAACGCTTCAAAATGTAAAATCTGAAAGGCCACGCCCCTCACACCGTAAGTCCGATTGACTTGAAATTTCTCACACAGGTGCAGCTCAGTGTGCTCTACAAAAAAGCCTCAAGGACCATTAAGGTCCACCTACAAAAATTTTCCGCCATTTTGAATTTTTTGAAAAACACATTTTTGACATCTCCTCCTAAACCGTAGCTCCGATTGCCACCAAAATTTCAGTGAATCATCATTGGACCAAGTTTATTAAAAATAAGATAAACCAAGTTGATATCTCAATTACTTTTCAAGTTATTGACCAATGAACTTCGAAAGGGTTGTGGCTCTGGACATTAATGAACACAAATGAGCAACCGCAGGGCCAATTGTCACAAAACTCACCGGATATGTTCAGATAAGTGCCCCAGATATACCCAGACAGTTTCATATACATGCGTCACTAGGTGGCGCTACAAGCACAAGATAGGTGAGTGCCAATACACAAATGTTACTAGTAATTGCATATTCATTCTCCAACCGTGACAAATCTCTTAATAAGTAACTGAACTACACCCTGCAAGTCTCATTCAAATTGACCACTAGGGGGCGCTTTAAATGTATAATAACTGCACGTGGAATGACATAAATCAAGCTATAGATCATAAAAATGATAGCATATGTTTTATAACAATGTTGAACCTTGTGTGAAATTACATTGAAGTCGCTATTGAGAAAAAAGGGTTGAACCCGCACATCGCCGTTTGCGGCTATATTTATATATATATTTATGTCTTAACATTTTATTGATTATCACTCTGTTAATTCCCATGACAAGTAAAAACTTCTATACAAATCATAGTGTGAGTTGTCCTTGATTAGTGGATTAGTCTTCATAGTTTGGTCATTTTCACAATCCCAGAATACCTTGGTCTTCGCAGCATAATTTTCACATGGTTCATAGCTTTTAGAGAATACAAACAATATAGACTAACATTTATAGAAACATAATTAAGTGGTTATCCTGACCAAATGTTGATCACTGAACAGAGACTCTGCACCAATTATACAGGAACATCAATGCAATGAGTGGGATCCTTTTTATATTAATTGCTATATTTTTACTGCATATTTCTTTTGCACCAGCTATGTATGTATGTATGTGTGTGTGTGTGTGTTTATATTTATATATATTTATGTCTTAACATTTTATTGATTATCACTCTGTTAATTCCCATGACAAGTAAAAACTTCTATACATATCATAATGTGAGTTGTCCTTGATTAGTGGATTAGGTGTACTAATTCTGGACTACAGTAAAACTGTGGCCTGTCTAGGGGTACTTAAGGAGAGATTTGAGAACTCACTGGTCTACAAGGTAGGGATGTTAAATAGGAAACCATTTTGGTGTGGACACAGATTTGTTTTCTGACACTTTTGAAAGCTTCATCTTGGCATTCTACAGTTGTGGTCAAATGTTTTGAGAACGAAACAAGTATTGGTCTCCACAAATCTTGCTGCTTTAGTGTTCTTTACTATGGTATACTGAAGTATACTTACAAGTATTCTATAAGAGTCAAAAGCTTTTATTGACAATTACAATTAAAGTTTATGCAAAGAGTCCATTTCATAAGAGTCATCCTGACTGATGGCAGCCCATTTTTACATGATAAGTGCTTGGAGTTTGTCAGAATATGTGGGTTTTTGTTTGTCCACCTGCCTCTTGAGAATCGACAAGTTCTCAATTGCATTAAGGTCTGGGGAGTTTTTTGGTCATGGACCCAAAATATTTATGTTTTGTTTCCCAGCCACTTAGTTATAACTTTTGCCTCATGGCAAGGTGCTCCATCATGCTGGAAAAGGCATTGGTCGTTTTTTGTTGGGAGAAGTTGCTCTCAGAGGATGTGTTTGTACCATTCTTTATTCATGGCTGTGTTCTTAGGCAAAATTGTGAATGAGCCCACTCCTTTGGCTGAGAAGCAACTCCACACATGAATGGTCTCAGGATGATTTACTGTTGGCATGACACAGGAGTGATGGCAGTACTCACCTTGTCTCCTCCAGACAAGGTGTTTTCCGGATGGCCCAAATAATTGGAAAGGGGATTCATCAGAGAAAATAACTTAACCCCAGTCCTCAGCAGTCATTGTACCTTTTGCAGAATATCAGTCTGTCCATGATGTTTTTCCTGGAGAGAAGTGGCTTCTTTGCTGCCCTTCTTGACACAAGGCCTTCCTCCAAATGCCTTCGACTCACTGTGTGTACAGGTGTACTCACACCTGCCTGCTGCCATTCCTGAGCAAGCTCTGCACTGTTGGTGCCTAAATCCCACAGCTGAATCAACTTTAGGAGACGGTCCTGGCACTTGCTGGACTTTCTTGGGCGCCCTGACAATTCTTGATGAATTGTTGATGTAGGTGCAATCTTACTAGCAGCAATATCCTTGCCTGTGAATCCTTTTTTTGTGCAAAGAAATGATGACTGCACGTGTTTCTTCGCAGGTAACCATGGTTGACAGAGGAAGAACAATGATTTCAAGCACCACCCTCCTTTTAAAACTTCTAGTCTGTTATTCAAACTCAGTCAGCATGACAGTGTTCTCTAGCCTTGACCTCGTCAACACTTTCACCTGTGTTAATGAGACAGTCACTGACATGATGTCAGCTGGTCCTTTTGTGGCAGGGCTGAAATGCAGTGGAATCGTTTTTTGGGGGATTAAGTTCATTTTCATGGTAAAGAGGGACTTTGCAATTCATCTGATCACTCTTCATGACATTGTGGAGAATATGCAAATTCCCATCATCAACACTAAGGCAGCAGACTTTGTGAAAAGTAGTATTTGTGTCATTCTCAAAACTTTTGACCATGACTGTAGTCACCATGTCTTCACTATCTGTTCACTCTCACCTGGTTCCTGCTCTCTCTCACCCGCCTGTGGCCTTTCCATCTTGTTCTCTCTCCTTTTCTCTCTCTCTACTGACAAGCATAAACAAATAAATAAACTTAACTAGTAGAAAGATATAAGAAGTGGGAAAAATCCACATCATGCAATAAAAGATCTAACATTCAAATCCGCTGAATACCTTAGCTAGTTGGATAAAGGGGTAATCATAATGGGTGTTATCGAATGAGCAATGCAGTCAGAGCCACTGCATGTAAGAAACTGTTGTCAGACTACGTTGAAGCTGCCTGTGTAATAGACTACTATCAACTGGCTTCTGCTATTATCTACGCCCACGTTTGACCTGAAACTGCTTTTGTATATCCATCTATGGAGAAAGAGATGTCTTTGTGATTAGGCCTACGTATACACATTTTTGTCCACTTTCAAATGAACATTCATGAGAAGCACCCATCTAAGTTTATCTTGTTCATGTGACATCTATGTTCAGTCTCAATGCCGTCTGTCTGTACTGCGCACACAGTCCAAAACTGAAAACAGGCCGAACACAACGTCTCTGGATGAAATCCAAGATACTAGTTAGTGCTGGGCAGGATACCGGTTCACACCAAATACCAGTATTTATTTTCATCATGATATGAATTTTTTATATACCGCCATACCGGTGTATTTGAATAGACAACGTCCGGAATGTTGCGCCGTGCGACATTGCTGAATACATTGTATTCCAACCTGCAATGCTGTTTGATTCATATTGCCTACTGTACTATTTGGGTGGGCTTTTATGTCAATCTGGGTGCCATCTACCGTAGCTACTATAGAATACGGCAGGAGGAACGCCCCTGACAGAACCCGAGTGTACTGTAGAATACGGCAGGAGGAACGCCACGGAACAAGCCAAAATCATGGTCATAATTCATCTTCCTTGTCAGCAGAAACTGGCATAAAAAGAAAGTTTTGTCTCCAAAGTTTAAAACAATTGAATTTCTAGTGGAAAATGGATACTGCAGTTGTGCTTTCTGTCTTCAGTGAAAGCATACAACCGATAGTTTGTTAGTTACTGTTCGAATTCCGATGGTCTCTATAATAATTCAGTTTACACACGTTTATGAAGTGACGGTAGTTTAAATGATTATCTTGTCTCTAAAACAGCCACACGTATATTTTACAGTCAAAACGAAGTCTGCTGTGCATATAGCAAATCTTTCATCATAAGAATAATATAATGGTCGGGTGAACACCATGCTACAATTAATGAAATTATGAATATTGTATTCGTTCCCGGTTTTTGGATTACTTTAGGAAAAGCAGGTCTAAAACAACAGTACAGAACAAAAATAATGACTTCAGTTATCATGTGTAAAAAATATCACTTCGCGTGATATGCACGTTTTTTAAAACGGTAAAAACAAATTATTGCAGTAGATTGACTTAGGATGGTCTATTTTACTGTCATGATGAGTGAATATTGTAGAATAATTCCACATTAGTAGCCTACTGTATTTTAGCAAATATATTTGCTAAAATACAGTAGGCTACTAGTGTGGAATTATTCTACAATATTCACTCCTCATGACAGTAAAATAGACCATCCTAAGTCAATCTACTGCAATAATTCCTCTCTCAAACTGTAGAAAATGCTGGGAACACTTGATTATGCATGAAAAAAAAATACCGTCATAATCCGTGAAACCGGTAAAATTTGGACACATACTGTGATATGCATTTTTGGTCATACCGCCCAGCCCTCATACTAATAAATAAGATACACCACCTCATTTTCAGTCATGCTTTTTTCTAAGGATGCACTCTAATAAACACGTTGTACTAACAGAAGAATGAGTCTCCATTGAAAAATGCCGTTATGCGGTTCTATTGCGCCAATTGATTTTTATTAGAAAAATGTTTATATATTTTTATTATTTTTTTTAAATTATAGTTAGTGAGGTCCTGACCTCGATGACCTCATAGCTGGGTAGGGCCCTGACCCAGCCATATAAATAAAAATATATTACTCAGCTTAAATATCTGCTATTAGCAGTATAATATGCTATTATTATGCTATTATGTCTGATACGAGGCAATACCTTTCAATAAGGCAGTAACGTTGATAACTTTACCAACGTCTTAAAAGTAAATTACAACGTCATAAAAAAGGTAAATTAAGACGTCTAAAAAGTCAGACGTTCGTAATGGTCTGGACAGGCGACAACAACATGTTCACAAGCTTCTGTTTTTGTGGGTGAGCTAAGGGTAAGATGTGAAATACATAATCAGACAAGACGTTGATATCCAAGATACTCCACTCCACCTCATTGTGAGTCACGCTCTTTGTTAAGGATGCACACAAATATAGGTGTTGTACTAACAGAAGAATGAGAGAGGTTTGCAAAATACAGTTATATTGCACTTTTTGTTTTTATTAGAATTCTTTTATAAATATACTGTTTTTGGTAACACTTTATTTTGAGAGTCCATCAGTAGATGCTCTACATATTATCTGCATACTGTAAACAACATTTTAACAAACTATCTACTAACCCTAATCCGAACCTTAACCATTACCCTAAAACATATTCTAAACTTACCCCTACCCTTAAAGTACACAATTAGTTGCTTATCCACAGATGGTTTGTTGATAGTTTGTTGATAGTCATATCATCAACAAACTATCTGTAGAGCACATACAGATGGAATGTCAGACTCTCCAATCAAAGTGTAACCCTGTTTTTTTATAATTACTGAGGTCTGGACATCGATGACTTCATTTATTAGATTTTATTTATAGATGTACTGATTTTTTAATAATTACTGAGTTAAAACTGTCCTCAGCCTCTCTTTCCACTGACTTCTTTCCACAGGTTCAAGACAGGCCAGATCAATGGAGACCTCCTCATCTACCACGTGCTGCTGACCCTGAAGCCCTACTATGCCAAGCCCTATGAGATTGTGGTGGATCTGACCCACGTGGGGCCGAGCAACCGCTTCAAGACAGACTTCCTCTCCAAGTGGTTCGTAGTGTTCCCGGGCTTCGCCTACGAGAACGTTGCGGCCGTCTACGTGTACAACTGCAACACCTGGGTCAGGGAGTACACCAAGTACCACGAGAGGCTGCTGACGGGCCTGAAGGGAAGCAAGCGGGTGCAGTTCATCGACTCGCCGGCGCGGCTGGCGGAACACGTGGAGGTGGAGCAGCAGAAGCTCCCTGCAGCCACACTAGCCTTAGAGGAAGACCTCAAAGTGTTCCACAATGCCCTCAAACTAGCCCACAAGGACACAAAGGCCTCCATCAAGGTCAGTAGCAGCTCGGTGGGTCTGTAACCCTATGTCAAACTGAGCCACAAGGACACCGATTTCTCTATCAATCAGGAACTGGTAAGCAGGGAGGTAGAGGGCAAGTAGGTTCTCAGGTGTTTGGCTGAGGACAAGCAATCAATAGAAATAGATTAGTTTGTTGTTGCCGAAAAGAAAGGTTGTCGAAGGTCAAATTGATTGGTTGTAGAGTGCTTTTCTTTTCTCGTCATTGTGTACGTTTGCCAAAAACCACCCTCCCTGTGTTTTAGGTGGGCTCCACAGCAGTCCAGGTGACCTCCGCAGAGCGGACCCGAGTCCTGGGCCAGCCTGTGTTCCTCAATGATGTGTACTACGCCTCAGAGATTGAGGAGATCTGCCTAGTGGATGAGAGCCAGTTCACCCTGACCATGGCCAACCAGGGTACACCCCTGACATTCATGCACCAGGAGTGCGATGCCATCGTCCAGTCCATTATCCACATCAGGACGCGCTGGGAGCTCTCCCAGCCAGACTCCATCCCACAGCACACAAAGATCAGGCCCAAAGACGTGCCGGGTACCCTGCTAAACCTGGCCCTGCTGAACCTGGGCAGCTCCGACCCCAGCCTCAGGTTAAACATTCACCATTGCTAGCCAGGGATGTGTCCTGGTGTCATTTGAATTTGCAGCATTTTCTCTGAAATATGTACAAGCAGGGGTGCAAACTTGTCACCTTTCGGCGAAATTCGCCGTTTTTACTTTAAAATAGGTCACCCACGTGATTTGTGTAGATCTGCATTAAAAAATATGGAGGGGGGGGGGGGTCTATGTCTTGTTACAGTAATCTGCGAGTAGGCATAGCACATTTTCTAATTCGGGAATCTTCACCCTGTGGAAATACTATTCTCTTTATCGCCATTCTGACGGGCCCTGTCCACTTGCCATTTGGATTTTCGCCTGCCAAAGCTGAGTTCGCTCGCTGGCCGCTTGTGGGCGTGTATGTTTAAACGGTTCCAAATAAAATTGTAAAATGCAGGGAGCTGACAATCTCTCATAAATACCACTGTTGTTGGAAATTATATGAATGAAAAAATGAACAAATTAATCATAATTCACATTGATCTATAGCTAGGTGGAGAAAGTTTCAGTGGTAGCTGCTGTAGTGTTTAAAAGACGATTATACCAAATTAAATGTCGTCCTACTGAGTAGTAATTATATTGTCCTAAAATAAAATGACTTCCCGATATAGTCTACATATACGAAGGGAATAATTGCATACAAAACGATTTACACAAAGATCTCCATTGCAAACATGAATAATGACAGGAAGATTCTTGTTGTGTTGACATTGCTGCATTACAGTGGACGATGGCTACAGCCAAGTTCACAAGCTAGCAACGTAATTACAAAGCTAACGTTTGATGTCTAGCAGCTGTCTAATCGGGGTGCCCAATAGGTCAATAGCAATCTACTAGTCGATCGCAAAGACAATGTGGGTAGATTGCACATTTTTAATAAATGCTTTTGTTACATTTTTATTTTCATAGAAATAAATATAACAACTTAATTATTTCTCAATTTAGTATCTTTCTGACTTGCACTTAGCGAATAGATTTTGACCAGGCAAGATTTTTGTTTATTCAGTTGCCATGACAACTAACGTTTAGTCTGCCTCGCGATTTCCAAGAGCTTTGGACTCGGCGCACAGAGCGCAAAATTGTGAAGCTTGGCCTAATCTCCGTATTCGGTAGCACATATGACATTAATGTGCAAAATACAAATGTAAAATAAATTCCAACCATTTGGAAATGAGTGCAGTACCAAGCAAAAAGCCTGAAAGTTACAATTTCCATGCCATGTCCTTTTCTTAATGCATTTGTCTGATCTGCCAAACAAGTAGGCTATTGCTTTTCCAAAAAAAGGAAACGTTGACAAACATTTTCGGACACTTAATAAAATCTATGACAACGATTTTCCTGCAAGAAGCAAGCCTAGAAGAACAAAGGTGAAAGAACTGAAATCTCAATTAATTGATCAACAGTCACTTTTTAGTCGCCCTAGCCTAAAAGCAAAGGCATCCACAGAGGCATAATTCCGGGTGAGTCACGCCATCATAAACTGGCTACTGTAATTTGTTGTGCTGTAGATGTTTTGAGTTCAGCGTTAAAACTGAATATCAAAAATCAACATTTATTAACGTTTTTCTCCTTAATTAGATGAAGAATTCCACATAGAGATACATGTAGTCATTCAGAGAACAAACAGGAGTGGTGAGCTGTCCAACTTTCATAGGCAATGGGGAAAAATCGAAAATATATCTTTATCTAATGTATCTATGTTGTAGCCAGTGTTGGGGGTAACGAGTTACAAAGTAACGGATTACAGTAACGATATTACTTTTTTGGGTAACGAAGTAAAGTAACGCATTACATTAAAAATATCGGTAACTACACTACTTTACTAGACTATAGGAACGCGCTTTCCTGCGTTACCCAAGCGGTGTTTGCCTGTGTGTAAAGTTCTGATCTGTTTAAGTGGTGCGT
>JACXGM010002845.1:0-44684 GCA_016801145.1 Umbra pygmaea | reverse complement strand
GATAGATACATACGGGGCCATTGTTTGCGCTTTTAGAGGCGCGCTAATGGAGGGCGGAGTATGCGCTGATTGCGTAATGGGTATCGGGTTTGATAAATACCACGCTAAATGTGGAAGCATAGCGTGCGCAATTACCGAACTCGCATAAACAGACGCAGTGCAAACTGCGCTGGTGTTAGTAAATCAGGCCCTCAGTGTTCTTCCACACCAGGTTTCCATCTTATGAAGAATCGTATGACATATTTCAATAACATTAAAATTACAAGAATGTTTTAAATAAAGTCTCAATTGAATTTGCTAAAGAATTTTATTGCATAATCACTTTTTGGTACGATAAAATTTCATGACTGGCCCCTTTATTTAGTGCTGGTAATGGTGAAAAGTTTACAAATAGAACAAACTTTAATAATTATATAAAAAATTACGATTTGTCATTTATTGTTTATTGTATTGTTCATGTGATGTTTTTTCATATTTCAAGAATAAAATATTGAGAACATTTTGTCTAAACCTATTTATTTTTGCTTGATTATAATTTATATCCAAAGCAAGTGCCTTGTATGGATATTCTCGACTCCTTTAACCGGGTAAAACCAGTACTTTCTGATCGCAAGCCAGACACCATGCCTGTTTATGAATACTATAATAAAAGTAATTTTCTGTTTAATTTCAACTGAATAATTATGAACTTCATGCACACATAATAGTCATTCACGCAAAACAGGAGAGGTCTTTATTAGGAAGTCACTTCCGATGCCTGATGAAACAGTGACAAGTCCTTTAATGCATAATAAAAACAACATGTGAGTTTGACATCTTTAATAAATGCAGATTTTGCTTGTTGCATTTTGGACAACTATTACAATCATATTAAAATTATCTAACTTAAATGTATTGAATATAAATAGGTATAGCTATTAAAGCAATAAATTCTAAATCGACTCGGCATGTAAAATTGACATATATTTTCATGAATTGAAATTACACATGTAATGTAATTAACATAATACATTGATTCAGTATTGCATTTGTGTTAAAATCTAAATTTTAAATCAACAACAGAAGGGCACTTATTTGCTAAGCAACACGCAACAAACACTACTTTGTCTAATTGTATGGCTTTTTTATTGTTCCTGCATGACAACATATCAAATGGCAAAGTCCCACTCAGCATTGTATATTTTTGTCCAATTACTAACAACTTGACAATCTGTGGAATAATCACTATTATGTACTTGGCTGTATATGGTGACGCTTATATTGGGACCACAACTTCGCCCTTGCCAATAAATTTGAAGGTTGTTCTGTGCAGTCTATTTTTACTTCCACTTTGTTTTTTTTCTCCAAAATTGTGTTAAAATTGCTCAAGGGCTGGCCACAGCTGTGCTCAACCCTAACTGGATAATTATTGTATACACTTCTTATCAAGATAAACCAAATGCTAACTGCCAATAATCAATCAAATGTTACAGGCAGCAATGTGGCATATCTCTTCTATAACAAATACATGGCTTACTGAAACAGAGGTGCTGTTTCCCTCCATCGTTCTTTTCTCTGGTACAGATTCAGTCATTGGAGAAAATTGTACTAAAATTATTAAGACACAGGGACATAATAAAAGATAAATTGTTGTTCATTATTATGGTTATATTGTTGACATTTTTCAGACAGCTACGCTTCCCTTGGCTTTCATGAATACACACCACAGCTGGCCAGTAAAATCAGTCAGTTCATTATCGTTCTGTTTGGTTTCCGTTCTGGGCATATGAAATCAACACTGCTTGAAAGTAGGTGTCGCTTTAACGGAAAGGGACATCCCATTTCTTCGCATGTGCCGTCTGGCCTAGAAGAACACTTTAAGAGCTTATTTTGCACCCATTAAGGCTATGTACAGTTTTATCCAGCTTAGCCCTGCGGTGCTGGCTGACTGCAGGTCTGCCTGTCTCATTAGCGAAGACACAATTTCCCAGAATGCCCCCACCTCGGTGTGTACTGGTGCTGCTACCTTGAGCAGGGAATGATATCCATGATGGCATAATAGTGGGGGTGGTAACATCACCTGATCGTGCGAGGGACACAGTCACCTGATCATCCATCTAAAATGTTTGTCCAAAATAACATACAAACTAACAAACAGTTCTCGCACTTCAAACAGACTACACTCTACCTCAACGATGAGCTGCAGCTCACCTGGAACTCATTTGGCCCAGGATCTGTAATGTATTGTGTGGTGAGATTACAAGAACATGTTTTTGGAGGATCTTGGTCATTTTGATGGGGTGATTGTGGGATTTCTTAACTGATACTAATATCCAGAGGCAGTCCTGACCTCCCTGGGGCCTTAAGCAAAATTCTGCTAAGGGCCCTCCTACCATGTAAAACTTTGTGCATTGCCACACAGTCACACCTGACACCACAGTGCTCCCAGTACAATACACTTTAAATCAGTTTGCTCCATCTGTCTAAGAATAATTTGATCTATACAGAACAGAATCAGGTATTAACAAACATTATTTATGAAATAGAATAATATCTATATAATCTTAAGATAAGTATGTTACTATGGGCTATGGCTGTAGCTATGTGCCTTAAAATAGTAAAATTAAACCTATACAGCTGTGTGATTAGCATTGGCTATACAATGTAAACATAAGCCTATAGGCTTTGGCTGCATCTACAGTCTCAAAATAGTAAAATAAAAATATACAGCTATGTGATTAGCTTTGATTCCCTCTGCAGCCTGGGCATTTTCAGCATGCTGGCTGTACACCTCTGGTGGTGTTAGTACTGACTGAGGCTGGTTGTGGATCCACTGAGTCTGTGCTTGTACTGGCTGATGATCCAGAATCTCCTCTACTAACGAATTTAGCATAGCATCTGTCAATTATAGATATCAATACTAATATTAATTGTATCAGCTGCATCAAGCCTGTTCATTCTGGCTCCCCCAGTTTTATTTTTAAACATTTTCAAATGTAAAATACTGTATTTATACTATGGCTCGGCTGAATACATGATGGTTTTAATTTACTGAGAAATGTGCAGCCATATTGCCCAGTATGCCCAGCTAATCAACATTTATACAGCCAGGCGCCATCTTCGGAAAACAGAATCGACCAGTCGAACCACAAACACTGTGCTACGTTGAGCTGAATTGTGACTTGGAATCTTCCATGGCAAGAGGTTTTGCAGTCATTCATGCAGATCTAAAATCAAACACAATTTGCTTACAATTCAACTCAAGTTGCACAGAATTTGTGGTTTGACTGGACGAGTCTGTTTTCCGAAGATGCCGCCTGGCTGTATACGCAAACGGTACTGTCTTTTAAACTATATTTCTAATAAACTGTCAGTACACTTACAAAGTTCTCAATGCTTCGGTTTGCATGTAGGGACCCCCATTATGCTACCATGGAAGTGTGGTGCTATTTTGAGCCTTGTTAGTGGTATATAAAAGCAATTTATTTTTACTTCATTCGTGCCCACACAACTAGCGTTATAAGGTAATTATCAGTTTGCACTAAAACTGAGCACATTCGATTACTGTAGCATGAAAACATATCCCAGAGAATGGTCGACTCAGTACCAATGTGTTATTAACCCCTAAGTTCATTTTGCGCCAGAGATGTCCTTTAAAATTGCTGTTTATTAACTTAATGTTATTTGCTGATATTTTCCTGATTGCTGATCCTGAAATTCACTGTCGGCTTGTATTTGTTTTCTCTTTTTGTGATAAGAATAATAATTCTGCTTTATCCTGTCAGCAAAGTTGTAAACATTGACACAAGTGACATGCATGTTTGTGAAAAATTTGTTAATTTTGAATGACTCTTTTCACTGAGTCGCAAGTCAAATGCACAAAGTTAATCAAAAGATTCATTGTTTTTGTTGAACGACATGAAAAGATCAGAGTCAGTAAAAGTATTTGAACTTCCCATCATTAATTGACACACGCTTTGACACAAGGGGCAGAGGGGCTGAGTGTATAGGGCCGACCGGTTCTGGTAATAGCTGTGGGACTCAACCACTCCTTAGCAAGCATACGACCCTGACCTTCTGACCACATCTCATTTTGTTTTAGAAATTGTAAATCCCTTTTGTGCCTCAGGCAAGCACAGGACTGTGCATGATGTTCATTCTCCTCTGGAACGAAGGCTATGAAAATGCTGTGAGGAGCCATGGGTGGCTGGAGGCCGCAATCGTCAAAAAAGCATGTGTATTGATGTGGCATCAGCCTTTTCTTAATGACATGGAGAGTAGGAAATTAGGCTTGAGTGAGTTTTTCATTTTTGGGGGGAGAGATTACAGAACTGGGCTGTGGCTAGGTTAATTAAGAGTGTTTTGAATGACTTATCACTCCACATATATTTTTTTGCACATGATGTTGTGCTTTTCTTCCTACAGTGGATAGGCATGGCGTTAGGTTAAAAGTCTCATTGTACTTCAGAAGCATCATTGGCAAGGCTTCCTCTGACGCTATCATTTGCCCGGGTTGTTTTTTATATCATTAAAGCCGTTCACAACAGTGACTGTATGTGAAGTAATGATGTTTGCCTTCAGATAATATATGACATTGGGAAACGTTTCCTTTTTTAATGAGAAAGGTTGTCAAGGCACGGCATTGTTATTTGAAATCACATGGGTCTCTCTTCTCTAGTCACACACAGGCCGTGATGGATTATGGGTAAAGCAGCCAGAAAGACACTATCCTAATATGTATTGACTTTTACACAGTAATAATTATGGCGCTATCGTTTTATGTTCATCGTCTTGACAGTAATAGTTTACAAGAATGAAGCGAGCGTGGAATAAAGGTGGCTCACAATAATTTGTTTTCCAGGAATACTTTTGTTGAAATGCGGCGGTAATTTCTCGATTCGTTTTTTTAATTTATTATTTAATAGCTCTCTTCCCAGTTCCTTAACGATTCTACTGAATCTCGTTTCTGGTTGTCTGCAAAAAGAGTCAGTTTGTGTGGGCGAAGGGCAGTGTCTGTGTTCAAGCTGTGTTCGATGGGGTGTATTAGTAATTACGCACAAGAGTATTTCACTGTCGGTCAGGCAAGACATTGCACCATTGCAGTTGAACTAAGTTCACTCAACCCCTCACCAAATCACATTACACTGGGTGACCGAACACTGTCATATCAAAGTTGAAAAAATAATATTCTGCCCAGTAAAATACCCCACTATGCCCATCTGGACAATGTGTGGCGGCCTACCTGCTTGAATCACAAACATCATGATGAGACGCAAACATGTAAATGGCTGGAGGATGAAATGGATCGGCCACTTAGGTCTTAAATGGCTCCTGATAGCAGCGCTGTCACCGTGTGAATTGGGATTGGCCGGCGTTTGGTCATGCAGCACATAATCAGAAAAATGAATGATAAGATTGCAGATGGGCGAAAAGAGGATCTGGGACTGGGAACACACATGGGAGGGTGGGGGACGGCATTCGTTTCTCGGGAATTATGAGATACACACACTGCAAATTGCTCACTGACACATATAAGCATGGAAACACATCCATGTTTAAAAACCTTGTCTCGTTTTAATTTCCAGAGCTATCCAGCTGTATATTGCTCCCACACATCATCACAGGCCAGTTCTATTCCCGCCCTGATGGGGGATTTAGTAGCATCTAGTATGGAGTGGATTGTTACAGCAGTATCACAGAGGGTCATCTTCGGCAAAGCCCTTCATTTGCACTAGCAAAGAATTCAGTGCGAAGTGCTTGGGAAACAATGCGCTTTTTATGGTGATCGTAATGGAGCCATCAAGGCTGTACCATTACACTGTTAGTTTATTGCCCAGTTCCAGGGTGCCGTTATATTGGTGGAGACGATAGAGACAGGAATGTGTCGTTGGACGGAAGCAGATGGTGGGATGTCTCCCTGGTGTGCATGGGACACAAAACCACCTTTCATCATCTTCATCATCTCCAGCATCGTAGCAAATGCCTGCAAAATGTGAAAATGACGTCCCCAGGGCAGAGAGCTATTTTTTTAAGTTATTATTACTGTCAATGACATCGTAGAGAGAGCTTTATTTTAAGACCGTTTCTTCTTGTCTCCTTCCCCTCAGAACATAAAAATGTGCCGTTCACATTCAGCCATGACGCTAGGCATGCTAGGTGTTTGAAAGCGTTGAAGTGCCACTATAGCGTTAAAGACAATTGGGTCTTATCCGCTGGGCTCTCGAAAGTCTCGTGATGTGGCGTGTAAATGTGTGTGCACTGCATTATCACTCGCATGTATGCACACGTACTTTCACTTGTGCGTGGGGCCGGAAGATGAATTTCTGTGATACTTGAATTCTGAAAGGCAATGCTATGCGTGGAGCTTTATTGGTCATTGGACACTCCAGGAGCGAATGGCTGTGTTTGTTCTCGCATGTGTCTAGGTATTTGTGGTGTAGTGTGTGTGTATGTTTGTCTGAGCTTGGGTGCATGTGTATGCTCAGAGAATACAGAGCTGGTTGAGACTGTTGTCTAGTAGACAGATGAGTCACCAATTTCGCTGCCCAAGACAGCGCCCACCGTCTGACTGACCGCCCTGTCAATGTGTCAATTGATTATTCCTCACAGAAAAGCACGGCCTGGTTTAATTATAGATGTTATAATAGTCTAACAGGGTATTCAACCGACAGTGGCTGGTTTCACTGTGAATTTTGAGAGCGGAGCTATGTTAGTGAAGTGTGGAAGTCCGTGAAAACGATGTATTTCGTCTTGCAAATGTATGTTGTATTCGTTTTATGTAGGATTTGCGTTAAAAGCAATCAGGTAATGTTTACATGACTGCCGTTAATTATCATTTACGTTTTTACTGTATGCAGGTATACATTTTTCATTTATCAGTGTGTAATTAGGACATTAAATAGGTGAGGGAGTATTGATAAAATTCTAGGGTTGTTTGCTGTTCTAATTAGGGATCTGTAAAACAATGGAATTAATTAATTTACATTCAAAACAACAGAGAACCATTGACACAGGCCTGATACATATGGTTACAGGGTCTGTAAACATGCTGAAATCATGACTAGGTTGTTAGGTGGCTTTATTATTCAAATTTCACCCTATCCATGTCAGCTAGACCAACCAAAGCTGATATGAAAATGCAGGAATGTCAACTGAGTAGTATTTTAGCCTGTGTGTGAACGGGGTTACACGGTGTGACTGCTTCTCTTCAAAACCCTTAAATTGTAATTTTGGATTCGTTACATTAAATGGCTGAACATTGAGTCGGCTATGCCGTGAACACACCCCACACACAACACACAGGGGCCAAGGTCAGTCCACAGAGCACTTAGTATAGTTCTCTTAAGGGTACAGCTTTTAAGTCTATTTGAAAAAGAGTGTGTGGGAGCGAGACTGCTCATAATTGATCAGTAAAATGTTACTTTTAATTTAAGGCAAGGAAGAGACTCTAGGGAGGAAAAGTAGATAAACCAGAAATTATACACAGGACCCTTTAAATAACGATGTTCATCTGGATGCTTCACTCCAAATAGCATTAATCATCTGCAAATGTTCCTTAATATGAAGGGTTTGTTTTTAATTGAACTTGATTTCATCAGCTAGGGAACGTTTATGTGTGTGTATGTTATGAGTGTGTGTAAGTGTCCTCTGTGAACCTCGGTTTTGTACATTTTTAGCACATGTGCCATATTTTGAGGCTGGTATGTGCAGTCTCACTCTTTTCACTGATTAAATAGCCTAACATAGTTTAATGTCATCCAGTTGTTGGTGTCCTGGGAACAGTCGAGGACTAACAGAGCACAGAGACAAAGTTATTTTGTTTTGAATGTACGTCTTGGTTAGCCTGGAAAAATTCAGACCCAAATCCTGAACGATTTAGGGTCTGGGATCGAGTAATGTAAATGACTCAACTCGAGGGGTGGCACCAAGCGTGCATTTGAAAATCTCACTGTACACAATTGGGTAACACTACGACCAATCACCAGTGGGTTTTGACTAACCCTATGGCGGAGCTAACTGGTAGATTAAACCCTTGCCGTATCCGGTCTGCAAAACAGCAAAAACGTCCTTCATAAAAAGTAACGATTCGCGCGCCTTCTTCTGTTTCTCTTTTAGACAAAAAGCCAAGTCTAACTCGTTCATTGTAGCAGCCAAAACTGTTTCAAACAACTGGTGTAGATCCATAGCGATCTTACAATGTTTACTAATGACTTGAGGTCGCATTCGCAGAGCTGTCCTCATCTGTTTAGCACGCCTCTGGCCCGCCTATATCAGATACACCAATGTGATTGGTGCAGCTCGGCTACAAGGGCATAGTTAATGAGCAACATTACTCGGTGCCAGAGTAACTTGCTGAGCAAATTCAAATTGTGCTCTTGCGAGAACTCTGGATTTCCAGGGTACGTCTTGGTATCATCTGATTTGAAGTGGATCAAAGCGACAGATACTCTGGCCAAGGAGAAACGT
The DNA here is from genome assembly GCA_016801145.1 of Umbra pygmaea. Classification (NCBI taxonomy): domain Eukaryota; kingdom Metazoa; phylum Chordata; class Actinopteri; order Esociformes; family Umbridae; genus Umbra; species Umbra pygmaea. Next base: position 36,239 of record JACXGM010002845.1, on the reverse strand, counting down.
AAAATATTGTCAGAAGTTCAAGGACGGAACCTTGAGGTACACCTTTGTTGACAGCAACTGTGTGCATTTGGATTGTATTTTGAATATCTCCAAAGTGCACACACTGTTTCTGGTCAGCCAGGTAGGATCAGAATGGAAGTAGCGATGTTGCGGTGATGCCCAGCACCTGTTTCCTTACAGTTGTAGAAAAGGTAGAGGGATGTTGGTTTGTTCAAATATTGGGAGGTCCTCAGCCATGAATTGGACTAACGTAGTTTCAGTACTGTCTTGGGTCTGGAATCCTGATTGGAGAGATTCATTTAGGTTAGGCTTGGTCATGTGCTACTGCGATTTAGTGGTGACTTTCACTGACTAGAAACAGGAAATGGAAATCGACAGAAAGTTGTTATGGTTTAGTCTAGTCCTTGCTTCTTTTAGACAGGATTGCAGCCAGTTTCAGAAGATCAGTACCAGTCTACTGAGAAAAATTCACAAGCACAAGAGGGCACAGATGTTGTATGCCTTTCCCAGAGGGGTGGACATGCGATCTAGTGCAGTAGTTCACTAACCGGTTCTGGTGAACCACCAGATGGTCCATAGTTTAGAGCTAGCACACCTAATTCAACTTGTCGACTAATCAGCCTTGATCAGTGAGCCCACTGTGCTCACTACACAATGCTGCTACATTTACACAGTGGACCATCTTGTGGTCCCCCAAGGGGGGTTGAGAACCATCTCAAAGACCAATAAAGGCTTGAGATCTGTTGGCCTCTGATGTGCGCTCGGTCAACATTGGAGAAGGCAGAGACTAGCTCCTAGTAGATGCATTTGATTTTGACTACTAAAAAATGTAGGGATGTATTGCAACGCTCTAACGAGCCAGCCGGGGGAGGAATCCGGGGGCCTGAGCAGTTTCATTGATGGTTGAAGAAAGGTTTTTGAGTAGGATTGCCATTAGTTATGTGGTTGGAATAGAAGACTGATTTTGCTTAGGAGAGTGCATCCTTGTTGTTCTTGAATTGGTCCTTATACAGTATGAGTGGACAATATTTTAAAGCCTTCAAGCAATGGTAAAGACTCCAAGAGAGGATTGTGTTGTATTGAGACCCCAGCTCCATAACCAAAACAACAACAGCATCCTGTTAGTGTGTTTAAAGCATTGTTCCTCAGGCAGGTGTCCTGGGTAATGAGCAGCTCCACTCACATTTTCATTCATCCAAATTCTCCTCCATCTAAAAAGTCAAATATTGCAAACAAATCATTGGTTTTGCAAGAACAAAACAAACGTGACAACCGATTGTAGCCTATTTAAACGGAAAAAGCAGTACAGCCATTCCTTATTGGGTAATGGCAAAGTTATATTTGTCACCAGGATATTGTTGCAGAACTCTGGAAGGACAAATAAAGTTAATATTAATCCAAGTGAGCAGTGGTTTTCTGACCTTGCTACAGTACACTGCCATGTATCCCATTTAGCCCAGTGTTTCTTTTAAAAGTGCCAAAGTTAGTTAAATGTATATTACATGTTAGATGTGTATTAGCCAGGACTGGTCAAATCCCAGAGAATTCAGAGATTAGCATTTAGCATAAGAATTTATAAAGCTATCACAAACTCCAGGTTTTAAAAAGATTTGGCATTGGGCATGGGAAGAATTTTAAATATATTCTTTCTTTGGGCATGTTTTTGATAGATACGGTAAATGTGCATTACCGATTTGCAGACATTTCTTTTCTTTAACCTGTTTCATTCTTCTGTCCTGCACCTATACAATTGGATGTGCAACAGTGCAAACATATTTGTATTTCTCAGCAAATGAGAAACATAGCGTTAGCATGACTCATTACTTTAATGCAACGCAGACCTGAGAAATGCATGTCCCCAAATTATCCTGCAATAAAGATTTCCCTGAATGTTGTTAGAGTTTCCCTTTTGCTGTCAATGTCATGTGAGGAAATTCCACAATCTGATGGATGCATCAATGAGCACAATAGCCTGTAGATGATTATAGCCTCACAAAGCAACGTGCACAGTGCAGTAGCATCAGTGTTTTGGACTACTGGGCCATCCTAGTCACATGATTAATAATGTAAGGATTATCTTTTTCACTTGTTTCATTAGCCAAACATAATCTATTTGATATTCTATGCTACATTTCATTTAGTAATTCAATCATTCAGAATGTGTCACAACTGTAGGCTTCCATGCTGTGAATGTCGAATGAAGACAAGCGAGACAGTTTTAAGCCAAAATAAACTGTATTTTAATTTGTAAAGACTTGTGAAAATAAACAAAACCTTGAGGGGCAAAACAGAGATAATACTTATCTAATACAAAGACACTTCAGAAACATGATACCTACACACTCAACCCTTATATGGAACACATCTGACCGCAAGACACACAACAGTATCTCACATCCAATAACATCCAGACCACACTTAAAGAGACATGATATTTGATTAATAGAATCAGCTGTAGAGTGATTAAGGCAATCTATTGGACAACATAACCCATGTGACTAAATCATATGACCTGTAGAGCAGGAAAACCAGAACATGAACAGTTCACACTAGACAAAAACTAATACAACAGCACATACAGGGGGAGCACCTGAAATACATCTCAGGTCCCTATATGGTAGACCATTACAGAATCTTTTCAGAATAAAGGAACAGCAAAAATCAGAGGTATTCAGCTCCCGTTGAACCTGGTGTGCGTTAGAGAAAACAAAATGTTTTATTAAAATTATTTACGATCGGCTGGTCGTCTGCAATTCAGATTATCTATTGTACTGGGCTAGGTTTAATTTTCACTTGTAATATGATTTCTGAGATGGTGTGTGGGCATGCTAGCTGGATTAAATGGGTATCTACAACACAGACATGGGATGAATCTGCAGTTTGGCTTCAGAGAAGAGAGGGACAATGGAGCGTGCTTAGACGGAACATGGCACCTAATCCAGAATAGGCTCAGTCGGATTGGCGCAGTAATATCGTGGCTCAGACTCTAATGAATTGTACTGTCAGGGACGGAACAGGGGCTCTGCTAAATGCAGAAATAAAGTCCACACTGGCAGCCAGGCAGCGCTCACTGTGATGTAATACGATAGCAGTAATGATAAGAACTTTGATTGGTCTGGATGGTAGAATCTTATTGGATACTGGCTGGCTTCTCTTCTTATCGGACGTTGATGACAGGGCTTGGATGAAAGTTATATGAAATGGCTGTGAATATTTTCAGAGCTTAATGATAAATGGTATAGCAAGGAGACCTAACTCCTTAGCACTGTTATGTACACTGTGCTGTTTTAATGTCCAGAGTGTTACCGATAAAACTGTGCTACAACACAATACCGCTCATTATTATGTCTATATAAACATAAAGATACCCTGTCTTATTTGAATGTTCACAATTGTTTCAGTCTAGTAATACAATGCATTGCAAAGAGCTATGCCTCGTAATCGCTACCATAAAAACAAATGGGGATATTGCGTCTTATTTTAATATCCCAAAATTACTCTATGATTGTTATGGATATTGCATTATGGTTTATGCAACTATCTACAACACAGAGAGAATGTTTTGCTATTGGGATATGCAGTGGTTTATTTCCCCCTCCGTTTCCTGGAGCACTCGCACGGGATATGAATTTGACGCCAGCGACAGTCTGTCGGTATTTGGCATCAATCAGCCAGCCATCTTTGTTCTCCTGTCCTCTGTGTGAGAGGCAGGCTGTGTGTCTGTCTCTACCCGCGTCAACCCAGGAGCGTAAACAGTGGCAGAGGCATGGCTAAGAACTATTGGCTCAGTCTATGCGGTTGGGAGGCCTGCGGCGCTCTCCACCATTTTTCCTCCAGCATCATCGGTCCGGTTATCGTGACAGTTCCTCGTCTCCTCCTTTCCTCCTCTGCTCCACCTTGCCAGGCTGTTGTCCCTCCTCTTTGTGTCTCTCCCTCCCACCTCCTTTACTTTAATATTATTTCCCCTTGTCCTTCTTATCATTGCTGACCTTTTACCCAAGCCAATCTGAAGGCCAGAATATTTCAGTCTCATCCAGGCGTCTCACGGTAAAGCCAGCCCAGTGCAGGACCAGTGAGCTATAGTCCCCCTCTTGGGCCATCACTCAGACAGTAGGTCGAATCCAGGCTTGATAAAGGATTGAATTGAGCACATATGGTATGGATTTTCCATAGCAGGAGGTTACTGGTTGAATCCAATACAGGGACATTGGATGGTTTCGATTGGATCAGTTAACGTTGCCCAGTCAAGTGGTTAAAACAGTTGAATATGGTGTGAAGGCTCAGGGCCAAAGTGCCAGAACTGGTCTCAGTTGTCATTATAGCCTCAGCAGTGCCGATCTAATGACTGGTGATATGTCCCACGAGACAACTATGACCCTGATAGTGTTCCACCCTCTGACATTTGAACCCCTCTGGACAGATAAAGTTCTGTCATTATAGATTGAGCTGCAAATTGTTGTCGCATTTTCATCCAGCCCTGTCATTCCCTCTGGCTACTTCACTTTGTTTATATTTGCTTTGCCTCCAGAGCTCCCACCCCTGTTCCACATAGAAATCTTCTCTCCCTCCTATCCATCACTCTCTAAAGCTTGCTCTCCATTTCTCTCTCCTCCCCTGCTGTCTGTCTGCCCTGCTCCGTTCAGGCTTGGTTGAATGGACGGGTGACGTTCTGAGTGCTTGTCAGCACCGTCGCACGGTTCTATATCTGGAAGAGATCCTGAACAGCCTCTGGCCTCGGCCATCACACCCTTCAGCTTGGACCCAGGCCTATTAGTGCTCAACACACTATTTGACAGAGTCATGGGCCCTGAATGGCTCCCTGTGGGTGACTGCGGGTTAGCCCTGAGGAAGGATTCTACTGGGCTGGTCTAAGAAGTGGCTGTAGCAAAGGACAGTGCTGTTAAGGTACAACCATTTAGTGCTGGGAGCCATTTTCAGAAGCATGTCAACTGCTGTTGGTGCTATATCTTTAGTTGCGATGCCCCGTCAGTTGTACTAATGCGCTGATCCAGTTGCAGTTAAATGGATGGAGCGAGATTTCATGCATCTTGATTGAACAGATGTGAAAGCATTGGTCCAGCCTTCCTATTCACCTCACTATTGGCTCCTAACTGCCCAGGCAGTTAAACTGATGAACATTGATTTGGTTTCACCGTGGACTTAGGCTGGCTTTCGAATTTTCCGATTGATCGGATGTGGAAGAACATGTGTTTACTCAACCCTGCGGCGTAGCCCATTCTCACAGGATGATGTGGATGCAGCAGTTGTCGGAACGTGTGGTGTGTATGTTGTTGTCATAAAGTGGCACCACGGCAACGCCCCCGTGCTAGCCCTGTAAAGGGCATTGAATGCTTCCAGATGTATATCACAGATGCAGCGCAATTCGGAAGTGTTATTAATGAGTGTCTGCTTTAGAGTTGTGTGTCATTTAGAGGGACTCATGCTGATTCTTCTTCCCCAGAAGCCCTACGTAGGTTTGGCCACCCAAGTAAAAAAAAAGTATATTTAAATGTACTTGAAATGTATTTTATTTATCCTAAATATACTTCTAATATATTATTTTGGTATGTATATTTTGAAAGTATACTTCAAATATACTTGAATATATTAAATACATACTTATGGTTAAACATAAGTATACTAGAAGTTAAATACTGGAGTATAATTTAAATATACTTTTTTTTTACCTGGGCAGTTCAGGAGGCGTCGACTGGGTGGGAATTGTTTGCGTGACACATCCTTTGTTTGTCTGGCAATGAGCACTACAGAATGTAGGGCAATTGTGCAATAAGCTTTGCTCTTCCGTTACCTAGATAAAGTATCACACTTTAGCATCTCCCCATTAGATCGTTGCACTGAAATTACTTTCATATGGTACATATTGACGGTACATGAGGTAAATTGCTGTGTCTTTTGTGATGCTGCTATAGTCCACCATAACAACACAGACAAGCCAATCACTGGAGTATATTGAAGCTTATTGTTGTCTGCCTGGCACTATGTTGATATTTTGGCTTCTGAAAGGGTCATTCTTTTGGGTTACCTAAACTCAGTAACGTGATCTGATTACTTTCCATATCTTTTAGATTAATTCAAAAAGCTAATTTATTACCAGCTGAATGGAATAGAAGGAAGTTTGTTTACATAACTTTGTTTAGGACTAAATCAAAAAACAAATTATGTGACCCCCAAATCATTGTTGTAATAGGACATACATTAGCTCTCCAAAATAGATAGAAATGTCACCACAATTAATTTCAATAAGGGCATTTCAATAAGGTGGACTGATGGCAAGAGTGTACCAAAAGAAGAAAAAAAATATATGCATCCAATAATGGCAATTAACAATATAATGTACAATATTATGTACTTATTTATTGTTTGACAAATGCATTTAGCACATTTTGATAATTTACTACCATCAACTACTATCATGACGACTAGATGACAGAGATATAACTTAACACAATTTACATAGCTATTTATTATATCTGAAGCTGTTATATGGAACACCTTACATTATTGATACATTGTTTCAAATGTAAAAGTATCTAAATGTAATCTTATATTGTTGTTAGTAAATTAACGGTTTACAGTTACTGTATATTGTTTTTTTAATCGGTTATTCCCAAGCATGCATGTATATTCTTATGTAATACCAGATGTGGGTAAAGCAGAATAAATTCCTTATCAGGTTTTATGTGTTTTTATTATTATTTTGGACAATTCTATTATTGTTGTATACACACAGTATACATGAGGCTCCATTCAAACAAGGCTATTGCCCACCCCTGTTAATGTTTGCCATTTTAGTTATACGCTGATAGGCTGTTATGTTATCAAACTGGAACAACATTAATAAGTTGTTTCAAAAACAATATAAAATTAATACTAAACTGTGAAGTAATTTTTTTTTAAACTTTTTTCCACAAAATGAAACCTGAAAGACATACAGTATTGTTCACTTCCTGGGTTCTTGTATTAGCAACAACACCATAGAGAAGGAAAGGGTTATTCACGTTTGAGAATAGATTTATGTTTAAAAAAAACATAATAGAGAAGGATACAGGTATTCACATTTGAGATTAGATCTGAACCCAGGTAAAAAACAACAATGTTCTTTTCAGGAGAAATTACTCTTTCACATATTGTCAACCATTAGTTTCTAGCACCTACCTTTCAGGAACGTCTGGGTTGATGCTCTGGAGCGTCAATGGACCTTAAAGGGATTGAGTTGCTTGTATGGTCTTGTGGGTTCTTGTTTAAACAGTGATTCTTCTTGTATCTGGTTGCTCCTATAGGATCTGAAGAAGGTGCTGTCTTTCCCCCCATACCCTGGGGAGTTTCTGCACCCGGTCGTGTACGCCTGCACGGCCGTCATGTTGCTCTGCCTCTTCGCCTCTATCATCACCTATATCGTGCACCACAGGTAACAATCACTGAAATAACTTTTTTGTGACATTTTATGTATGTGCATGTATTTGTCATCTGACAAGCTAGCTAAACTAGCTGTTTAGTTTGCTCACATACCCCTAAGAGTCTTTATCTATTTTAACAAGCTATATAACACATTATGATGTTACTTGAGCTAAATGTTTTTCTATTTAATATACATTACTTTAGTGCCAATTGATGCACCTCTGAAAACTTTAGAACAATCTCTGGGGTTAATGTTCTCTTAGCAAACCTTCATATGTGGTCAACCACCTACATTTGGGCATAAGACAAATAATGTTTGTACCTTTAATGAACATTATGATTGTTTAAATGTTGACACACTTGTTAATCAATTTCTGCAGAATATATACTGTATATATATATACATACTTGTGCATACACTGTAAATATCCTGTTCACATTCTGCTCATATCCTGCACCTTAAAAGCTAAAATGTTTACATTTCTGTGATTTATGTACAAAGAAGACATGCACTGAGATACTATTGAATAATTATTGTTTGGTAAAACTTACTTGGTACTAATTCTCTTCCTGATGCTAATTCATTCTGATAGCTTCACATATCCCATGTGCTTGCCAGAGTATAAAATATCACAAATAAGTGATCTCCAGCTTGATGGAGGCCACTGAAAACACATAATTTAGATTCATTGATGGGTCCATTATCAATATGCATTGCTATAGTCACACATAGTGTAGTGTGTTGCTCAAAATGCCTATTACCATTATAGCCTAGTGCAAACACAAAATAACATGCTCAGCTGGCCAGCATTCAATGAAAGAAAATTACATGATTATCATTCCCTTACTAGGACTGGGAATTGAAAGGGACCTCACGATACAATTTTATCTCGATACTTTTATGCCGATATGATATGTTTTGCAATTCTTACAATTCTCGCAATTCTGAAAGTATGGCAAATCAGTATTGCGATTTTCTGCTTATTATTTTTAATTAAACATGCTAAACAGTTCAACAGAATACAATAAACTGCTAGAGATCTTTAATACTACAACAAAAGCATGGCAATCCTTTGCTTAAAACTTTCTAACTGTTATTAATGGAATTTAAATGTGAAAAATGTTTGTCATGATTATACTGAAAAGGTAATTCACCCAAATCAGCACCCTTCAAGAAATTAGCATATTGTGATAAAGTTCATTATTTTCCATTATGTAATGATAAAAATTAAACTTTCATATATTTTAGATTCATTGCACACCAACTGAAATATTTCAGGTCATTTATTGTTTTAATACTGATGATTTTGGCATACAGCTCATGAATGAACCCAGAAAGAAGGCCAATATTTTGGTTTGTGTGGAATTTACTCCAGTGAAGTTTGGTGAAACCAAACATAGACAAAGCTTTAGTATGAAACTAACTTTCATCGTATCGTTTAGTGTGGACTTTGCACCCAAGTGAACTTGTACGCAATGCTGGTGCACCCGGCAGCTGTTGTTGATCTGTTCTGTATGCTGTTTAGACATTAAAACAAAACCGGTAAAAAAAAAATGTTTGTATATTTAACGGGTTACAGACACTCGTCAATTACATTTTTTATTTAAAGCCAATTTAATCTTATAATCTCATCAGTTAACGGTTAATAATCGTTTAACGATTTCCGGTTGTCGGTCAGGAAAAATACCCGAAATGTGCATCCCTAGTGTCAATAAATATTTATTTCCTACCGAAGGTTAACTATCAATGAACGAAAAATGACATTGTTATCAGAAAGTGTAGTTATCCCATAGGCTATAAATGAATTTAGGTAGACTGGAACTTCTTATGTAGGCTACTACTTGGACTCTGTAACATCTCCCTGTGGATCCCCCTTTCATCGCAGCTCCAACAGTTGACATCACCGGTTTTCTGATTATAGCGGTCCCTCTCCCCACACACCTGTTTGTCATTACTCATTATCCTAGTGTGTATAAAAGTTGCCCTGCCCCTTGTTTGTGTGAGTGAGTTGCTGTCCCCGTGTAATGCAGTCAGCTGGGTACCTGTATTAGCCAGGATGGTGTTTTTGTACTGGCTGGTACCTCTAGATGCTTGCCTAAGTTTATTTTGATTATTACATTTGGACTCTTTGCAGTCTGCCTTTGGCTGACGTATTTGTTTCCGATAATAGACAAAAGAGTTTTCTGTTTTCCCTGCATCTAACTCCTGCCTACTGCTGAATCATTACAGTAGCCTACCATGCCCTCTGTGTGGTTTTTAACACAGAATTAGAGAGCTAACTTCTTATTTATAATAGCTAAAGATCACATTTCAATTTGGGAGGATAAAACATCTAGTTTAAAGCTATCTAGAGTTCACCTACACTGCCGGTCAATGGTTTTACAACACTTAAGAATTTACATGTGTTATGATAGAAATGTATACCTTCATTTACCACGGTGGAATTATTTATTCAAAATTACAGTCAAAACGTGATTGATTACAAATGAGCTAAATGTTTTTTCATTAGGACACTGCATTATTGTCTGCTGAAAATGTGGATTTGCCATTGTTTATGCTAATTAATTCAGTAATTTCCAACAGTGATATACATTTGCAACATTGATAATGTATTGGATATACACTCACCAGCCACTTAATTTGGCACATCTGTTATACTGCTCGTTCACACAAATATCTAATCATCCAATCACATGGCACCAAGTCAATGCATCTTAGGCATGTAGAGATGGTCAAGACGATCTGCTGAAGATCAAACCAAGCATCAGAATAGGGAAGAAAGGGGATTTAAATTACTTTGAACTTGGTACGATTGTGGGTACCAGATGGGCTGGTTTAAGTCTTTCAGAAACTGCTGATCTACTGGGATTTTCCCACACAACCATGTCTATTGCAGAAGTCAGAGGAGAATGGCCAGGCTGCTTCGAGCTAATAGAAAGGCAACAGTAACTCAAATAACCACTTGTTACAACTAAGGTATGCAGAGGAGCATCTCTGAATGGACAAGACTTTGAATCTTGAAGCAGATGGGCTGCAGCAGCAGAAGACCACACCGGGTGCCACTTCTATCAGCTAGGAACAGGAAATTGAGGCTACAATTTGTACGGGCCCACCGAAATTGGACAATAGAAAATTGGAAAAATGTTGCCTGATCTGATGTGTCTCAATTTCTGCTGCAATATTTAGATGGTTTAGTGTAAACAACATGATGTATGTATACATATTGCCACTTTCAAACATTCTGCCGTTGATGAACACAGGTGCCCTCAAGATATGCGTCACTTTGTGGTAGACACCCACCTGTCTCAGTCAAAAGGAGAAAGTTTCAAAGAAAGAAGATGGCGGCAAACCTATTGATAGAATAATTCATGCAGCAAAACCCGTCCCTATTTTAATCTGCATCTGCCTGTGTTTAGCTCTGAGTTCAAAAGATTTTTCCACCTTTATTTAACTAACCATGCTTGGCAAAATCCACACACATCTAGGTCATCACAACATACCGCCTCTCCTTTCGGGATGGTTGTTCTTCTCCTCAGTCATGCTCCTGGGCTGTGAGTCAGCCGTTGTGTGCCTGCATAATGCACTGTCTGACTCAGACATAGAGTTGTGTGTGTGTGTGTGTGTGGGTCAGGATGTCTTCTAATGATATCCATAACATCTCCTTCCTCCATACGGACTCTACAAATCCCAGAGGGCCCATGCTTTGTGTCTTTTCCTGTACTGACAATCCTCTGTGTGCTCCAGGCTTGCCTGATGGACATCCTACAAAGCAGGCTGGTGGTACTCCGAGTTCCATGGAGATTCAGTTAGCTTTACAGTCCAGCCATGACTTTGTCAGTGCAATGACGCACGCATGCAACTGCGTGCACATGGCATGTTCTTTGTCTCGTTAATTGAACTGAAACATCAAACCATATAGGCAATTCAGTGCCATATTTTTTTTAATTCAGTGCCATTAAGTCAACACTAATAAAAAGGTGTCTTGCATATTCAGCAACCTAAGCTGTGAAATATGCTATTATTATAACCGTGCATGTGCTTAACACCGTCTTTGATGTGCTTTGCCGTGATTATAAATCCATGAGCTCTGTGATAACATAATAGTATTAAAAAAGTTTAACACGCAAAACATTTTATTCTTTAAATATTCATTTTGTTGGCTTTCTCAAATAAAAGGGTGATGATGACGCAGTTTTTGCAAGTGGGAGCAAGTGCTCTTGGCCCAGTCATTTCATTCAGCGTAATTGGAGTTAGCTGTGAGTTAACCTACCCCAGAGCTGGTTGCTTCGAAAAGGTGTTTGGCCATGGGTAAATGGTGAGCCACTGTGGTATGACTGAATATCCCCCATTGAACTCAGAGCTCACTAATGTCCTTGCTAATTCCTTGAACTTCAGTCATAGTGATCTACTGGTGTTCAATACCTTTTGAGCCAAGTACCCATTTTTTATAGCAAATTCATGAGTGATCCCATCATAAACAGAAACTTGAGTAACATAAAAATAGCATAGCAAGGATGTTTACTTTGACTTTGGCAACACAAGGATAAAGCAAGTCTTTTGCTCCAGAAAATATCTTTTAAATTGACCATCACTATAAAGAGAATGTGGAGCAGGTTTCAGGTACCATTGTTGCAGTTCTACGTGATCTTTGATTACCCAGACAATCTTAAAAGCCATTGTACATCTTAAAGGTGCACAAGCTTCCTCCAAGCACGTGTTGCCAAGCCGTTTGATTCTTATCACACCGCTCATTCAACGCAGAAGCCTTAAGTCGATAAATATGTGGGAGGTTACACATCTGTTAACTACACAACCGGGATTGAATTCGCAGGCGCCCGACCTGCACATAGAGTTGCTTGAGAGTGACTAGACTAGGCAATTGTGTCTGACTACTTACTGTACCTATCTACCCTGGGCAGTGCTGTATCAATTTGCACCGCCCATAGCAGAGCCCCCGGGCATAGCCGGATATTCGTGACCAGAATAAAACCCTAGAGCCTGTGACACAGTTGTGCTGCGAGGCAATGACATAGACCATTGCGCCATGCCCCCACCTGAACCTCATTTTGAATGGAATTGTTATTTATAACAATGTGTTGGAGGAACTTTTCTATTTCAATTGGATGACCATGTGATAAGAGTGCACCTTTAAATTAAATGAATATCTGTTGAAAAACATAATATAAAAGGATTATGAAGTATTATGTTGAAAACTAATATCAGAGATATTGGTTGAGTATGCATACCAATATCTCTGTGAAGATTATTTATATTAGCTTTTATTATATTCAAACTTGATTTAAATGTATGTTTAAAATACCCATTACCCAGTGTGAGATCCTTTGTTCAACTGCAGTACCCAGTTTGAGATCCACTGCTCCAGTATGGTATACAGTTTTAGATCTGCTGTTTTACTGCAATACCCGACATTACATCCACTGTTTTATTGCAGTATCCAGTTTTAGATTAACTGTTTTACTGCAGTATCCAGTTTTAAATCCACTGTTCTACTGCAGTATACAGTTGGAGAACCCCCTATCGTATCAAACAATCTATTTTTTAACCCTGTTCTAATTAGGTCCCCAGTTTGAGAACCACTGTCTTATTATAGCAGGGGCATCCAAATTGCCATTTCGATATCCGGAAACTCTCACAGTCCCTCCCAACTATGAGTTAATTTCTTTTACTAATCAAAAGTCAATATTTGTACTTCTTTATTTGGAGCTCAATTTCAATTCAGTCAATTTCAAAACATTCTAATAGTATTTGTTATTACATTAATAACTCAACCTTTAATAAGTTGAATTACAAATAATTAATATCACAACTTCACTTGCGACGAATTCTCAGGTCGAGAAGCGTGGTCACATGACAGGAAATTATCCCACGACCCCATTTTAATATCAAGGGACCCCACATAAGGTTGTGACCCCTAGTTTGAGAACCGTTTTACTACAGTACCCAGTTCGAGAACCCTGTTCTACTACCCTGTCCTTTTGGATATTATCATAGTTTGGACCCTTTGACTGCTCTGTCTGTTACTGACTGGTTCGCAGCTATAGAATGATGTGATCGATCATTCAGTCCTTTTGTACTTTTACAATGTTCAGAATAAAGGACCAAGAAGGACAATGTTCAGTGTCTCTGAAATGACAGATGAAAGAAATGATCCCATTGTGATACAGCTCTTGGTTCTGATGGAAAGCAGATGAATAGATTAAAATGTAATGGAGCATGAAGAAGTATGAGGAAATTATAAGGTTAACATCAGTGTGATGCAACGCTAATAAAGAGAGTGGCATTTCCAAGGACTCATGAGCACTAACATGTGAAGTTCATAGGCCCATATGATATTGGTTGTCAAATGAAAGCTGAGAGTCTTCATTTTTGTGGAAATAAATGCACGGATACCCCTACCAACCCCTTTCTGCCTTAATAAAATGAAGCAGTAAACAAGTGTGAGCTAGAAAACATCTTCAAAGATATTACGAAATGCAGGTGTATGAAAGAAAATATACTACCATACTTTACTTATGCCATGCTTTGATATCCAAACTGCTGAAACTTTAATGTCAGTCAAAAATTAGTTGGTTGAGACCAAACAAACTAGGTTTACTTTTGTGGCAAAATGTATTGAAATAATAACCAGTGATTACAATAACACTTAAACATGTTAAACTACCAGTAGATGCAGAAACATGCAAAAAAATAAGTCTTTTCTGAATCTGTGAACCTATTCAGGATCCACACCCATGAATGTTGACACGTTACCCATCAGTTTGCGTTTCTGAACAGGGACTTCGTACACTATTGGTCAAAAGTGTTTAAAGACCTGGGAATTTACGCGTTTTGATGGAAATTGATACCTTCATTCATCAAGGTGGCATTAAATTGATATAAGATTCTAGTCAAAACATTATTAATTATGGATGAGCTAAAAGTTTTGTCATTAAGACACTGAATTAATGGCTGATAGAAATTTACCTTTTCCATTGTATATGAATAATTAATTACAAATCAGTCAAAACCCGAAAGCGATTTCACTGTATTTCTTCGTCTGATAAGCCATTGTGCTTGACAGTTGAAGGATTTCATCCAACAAAAAATCAGTAGTTGTAAATGTTTTTGTCAGATAAAATCTAAGTATGAACAATACATTTACGGTGAGATTGTTTGGAGAGAAGGTTACATGAGCAAAATGAAGGTGGATAAAAATAGAGCGATCAGGAAGAAGGTGTGACACCAGAACTGACTATATAACAATGTTTGGCTGGGAGGAGTGACAATTATTATATACTTTTTAATTTATATAATCTTTATTTAAACAGGAATTGACAACAGCTTCTCATTTGCAATTGTGACCTGGCCAAGATATGGTGCAATGGTACAAGATGACAAAGTTACACATGAAGTACACAAAATATAAAAATACAAGGTCCATAATAGTCAGAGCAAGACAAGTATATGTACAGTTGAGCAAATGAGGTCTAAATTAGAGAAGTACTGTAGGTGAAATAGTATGTAAAGTGTCTCGGCACGAACATTGGAATAGATAACACTTGAGCGTAACAGTGCAAATGATAATAGTGCAAATAACATATAATGATTAACTAACAGTACTGAAGAGTGTGTGCAAATATACCATGGGTATAACTAAGGCACTAGGGCATAAATGGGCAAAGACAGTGTGCAAGTGAGGGAGAAGATTCAGCGTGTACAGTCATGATCAAAAGTTTTGAGAATGGCACAAGTATTGGCTTCCACAAAGCTTGCTGCTTCAGTGTTATTAGATCTTTTTGTCAGTAGTTACTATGGTACACTGAAGTATAATTACAAGCAGTCCATAAGTGTCAAAGGCTTTTATTGACAATTACATTACATTTATGCAAAGAGTCAATATTTGCAGTGTTGACCCTTTTTCAAGAGCTCTGCAATCCACCCTGACATGCTGTCAGTTAACTTCTGGCCACATCCTGACTGATGGCAGCCAATTCTTGCATGATCAATGCTTGGAGTTTCTGTGGGATTTGTTTTTTCAACAAATCCGCCTCTTCAGGATCAACCCCAAGTTCTCAATGGGATCAATGTCTGGGTAGTTTCCTGGCCATGGATCCAAAATTTCAATGTTTTGTTCCCAGAGCCATTTAGTTATCACTTTATCACGTTATCAAGGTGCTCCATCATGCTGGAAAAGGTATTGGTCGTCACCAAACTGTTCTTGGAAAGTTGGGAGAGGTTGCTCTCGGAGGATATGTTGGTACCATTCTTTATCCATGGCTGTGTTCACATGCAAAAGTGTGAGTGAGCCGACTCCCTTGGCCGAGAAGCGACCCCACACATAAATGGTCTCAGGATGCTTTACTGTTGACATGACACAGGACTGATGGTAGTGCTCACCTTGTCTTCTCCGGAAAAGGTGTTTTCTGGACGGCCCAAACAATCGGAAAGGGGATTCATCAGAGAAAATGACTTTACCCCAGTCCTCAGCAGTCCAATCCCTGTATCTTATGCAGAATATCAGTCTGTCCCTGATGGTTTTTTCCTGGAGAGAAGTGGCTTCTTTGCTGCCCTTCTTGACACCAGGCCTTCCTCCAAAAGTCTTTGCCTCACTGTGTGTGCAGATGCACTCACACCTGCCGGCTGCTATTCCTGCACTGGTGGTGCCGCAATCTCGCAGCTGAATCAACTTTAGGAGACGGTCCTGGCACTTGCTGGACTGTCTTGGGCGCCCTGACGCCTTCTTCACAACAATTGAACCTCCGTACTTGAAGTTCTTGATGATCCGATACATGGTTGAGGTGCAATCTTACTAGCAGCAATATCCTTGCCTGTGAAGCCCTTTTTGTGCAAAATGTGTTAACCACTGGCATTATGGCAGCTGGTCCTTTTGTGGCAGGGCTGAAATGTAGTGGAATTTTTTTTTTCCTTTCATTGCAAAGAGGGACTTTTCAATTCATTGCAATTCATCTGATCACTCTTCATGACATTCTGGAGTATATGCAAATTGCACTCATCAACACTGAGGCAGCAGGCTTTGTGAAAATTAGTATTTGTGATATTCTCAAAACATTTGGCCACGACTGTACAGTGGTCGGACAGTAGTTTTGATAGTCGTACCTTAAAAAGCAGTGAGGGAGATGTTGTTCTCAAGTTTCTGTGATTTTTTTCAAGTGTCTGGTTTGTTCTAATTTCTTTGCAACTTCAAATTGGAAGGAGTGGCGGCCAAAGGAGTTATGGGCTTCTAAGGGGACACAAGAGATGTACCAGCTTGAGCGCAGGTTCTGGGTGTTGAGGCAATGTGGAGATGTGAATTAAGGTATAGTGGGGTTTTGCATTGAAGTGGATAGGTAGCCAATTGTATTTTTATTTTGAATTGGAGATGGTTAAAATGGGTTGTGAAGTGAACAGTCTAAACAGACACCTACAGTAGGTATTTGTTGGTGCAATGTCGGTATTTCCGATGAGACACACAGACAAGACAAACCGTTTTCTGGCAACAGCAGGAAGACAACAGTTCACCTTTTCCAAAGCAATAAAAAATGACCAAGCAGCTCTGGATAAATGCTGAATGCTAAATGCAATGTAAATAAAACATAATAATATCTGTTACTGTCATGGACTGACCAAAAAACACAAATTGCCACCGAGATTTTTGTAAGAGACAACAGTTTGCCTGAGGCAATATGCCGGTGCCTTGGATTAATCCCAAATTTACAGGAATCAACATCGTATGAATTTCAGAAGTATAGGGTAGATTTGGTCCTGTCGATTACTTTCATAGAGAGACGGGGGGGCACTTCACTAGAGTTCAAGTCTAATCTCGTAACACAGAATTTAATGAAAGTACCAATTACGTGATAATTTAGTTCTGGGTTGACAGAGATGATTGTATTCCAAGCAAGGGGATTGTGTAATGTAGATAGTGATGCTAGTGAACCTATACAAGAACCAATTTGAACGGGGCTAAATTGACCCTTTGAAACATTTCCTTCAGCCAAGGGAGAACTAGCAAGGTGTCAGTTTTATAGAAGTGATTTAATTGTTTCACTGACTCTGAAAACTTTAGTGTTATTTGAAGAAGAGGGAATGTGTGTTCACTGAAAATTAGACGCTAATCAACCTATTATCAAGGGCCTACTTTGTTCGAACTCAAAAGTCTACCCGTCAGAACATCCCTTCCCCTTTGGCCAAGGAGAACAACTGGGAAGTCAGTGTAGCCACAGGCTCTCCTGGGGGGCGGTAGTGGTGGAGGAGGAGGTGTGCCAGGTTAATGCACTTGACCCAATAAGAGCCAATGAAAAGCACACGGAGGCAGGCAGAGTCTGGAGTGATTTATGGTCTCTCTCGGATCCTGCTGGATGGAGTTTTAGCACCTGAACAGAAGCCCTTCCTTTGCTCTCCAGCACGATAGCATGGTGCAGTAACTCAGACATGCATTGTGGGTTACTGTTTTTCTCCTCCATCTCCCTCTGTCACGCTCTCTCATTTTCACTTCTTCTCACTCTTTCTCCCTCTCTTCAATCTTGTCTTTCACTCTGCAGGTCACTCATGTAAATAAGACCCCCCCAAATAATGGCATCGGTAACAAGGATGAGAAAACTGTTGATAGATGTCAGAATAGTTTCGGTTCATCTTTGTTTCTATCTTGAGTATTTGCCCTGGATACTGTGTCGGGATTGGCCGTCCACCTGTTTTTTCGACAGCTGAGCACAGTGCCAATATAGGCTAAGTGCCATGCCCAAGGGTGCAGAACACTCTAGCTAATTTCATATTTCACAACATGGCGGGTGTGTGGATGGTGTTCTATTGTGTTGCATTTAAATTGACTCAGTCTACTGGAATCAATTAGGTTTCTTTTTTGTATGGAGCTGAATATGAGTGTGTGCTTGTGTGAAATTGTCATGAACCAATCATGTCCTGTCTATTATTATAACAACACTTGTTTATTCTTGTTATTTTCTCCTTGTCCTTGAATTTAATCTGAAAGTGAAATCCTGGTTTTGTTTTTAGGTTTAAGTTTATCTTGCCATGTTTGCTCGGTATCCCCATCCATATTATTCTCTTATATCCTTCTAGTCCTAGGAAACGATCTGAAATGGATATACTTTTTAAACGGACACTTTCAACATTCTGTGCGTCAGTGTTGAACACATTCCCTTGATGTTCTGTGCTCTTCATCTCTGTTTTACTGACTGCTTGTTCTGTGCGTGTTTCTCTTCTTTTGGCAGCACAATCCGCATCAGTCGGAAGGGATGGCACATGCTCCTCAACTTCTGCTTTCACACGGCTCTGACCTTCACTGTGTTCGCCGGAGGCATCAATCGAATCAAATACCCCATCATCTGTCAAGCAGTAAGTGCGCTCCCCTTTTAATTCCCGCCCTCTCGAAGCTCTCCGGGGGGAATTGATTATGAATGTCTACTGAGGTACGGTGTAGCAGTTTGGTTTGGTGCTCAGAGTGCACAGTGCACTACAATTAGCTCTCCTTCCTGCTTTTTCTACTGTCCCTCTTTGAAAGTCAGATGAATAGGCCACACCGTGGCTCCGGCACGACTCGATATGTGACAATACAGTCCATATGGCTTAATGTGCCGTACCGTATAATAGATGAATGAATGCTTTAGTTAGCTGGCTGTTTTCTAGCCTGAAATAAAGGCTGTCTTTAGATCGCCTGTGATTAAAGCCATGCTACCTGTCTCTACAGGGGGTCCTCCTATCCCGGCCCCTAGTGGCTTTTTTACCCAGCAGTTTGTTGTTCTAATGAGGGTGGTGTTTCTAGACACCCGCTTGGAAGGGAGCGTGCGGGCGGCTGCCGTCTTCCGCGGTTTCTCGCTCCTTGGGCGGTGCCTACTTGTCTCAGCCTGTGGCAGCGAGCGGGAAACGGGGATTGTGACGTAAAGTGGGAGAGAGGCGGTGACGGGTCACAAGTGTGTCCGCTCTCCTCCTGGGTGCATTGGCGCTTAGCCTTGGAACATTGAATAGGCTACAAGGGGACGATGTGTTCAGCTCCAAAATGTGCCAAGAGACACCTATTATTCCTCAGTGAACCTGTCAGTCTTGTTTGGGTTTCATGACCATATTGTTTTTGATTAATAGGAAGATACAAAGGTAATGGTGTTGCAATCTCAGGGTAACCAATAGAAAGAGAATCCTGACATGTAGGAGGCAGGCTTTCTATTCCAGAATATGATATCCTTCTTTGGATATCTCTCCTCTGCAGGTGGGCTTTTAGCTGGTAAGAGAATCGTGGCTGTTCTCGCCTTCTACCTTTAAGTCAAGGTTTCAAAGGCTTCTAACTTCTCTATTTATATCTCAGAGTCTCTTCTCTCTTCAGAACCGGAGTTAGACGGTGCACCTGGGATGCTGTCGACGCTGCTGCGTCTCCCAATCACCAGCAGGTTAGACACCATCTACTACATAATGAGTCCACTTCCATATGGGGCTGTGCAGATCGCTGCGGTTCACTATAGCTCGCGAGGCCACCGGTGCCTGGCACATGTTGGCTGCCTGTCAGCACGCTCTCTGCCTCAGAGAGACAGGTAGCTAGGCTAGGCTGTGCCTTGAGTTCATGCCATGACCCGTCAAATGAGCGCCGGCGACAACCGGTGACACATCTCGGGCCAGTGTCATGGCGCTATCGACCCCCCCGCAACTCAGCCGCCATGTACTGGCTCATAATTGAGGCAGAATTAGCATATCCCCCCATTCGATTTGCCATCCGAACGGTTGCTTCAGCAACATGTTCCTGGTGACAAGCAGCCATCTCGCCGCAATGCCACTGCGTGAGAAAGAAGCACAATCGCCGAAATCAGCACTGCACTCCAACAGTTGTAGATATTACCCGTCTCTCAATGTCTGCATCACCACAGGGGTGATATTTCCCACAGTGCCTCTGGCATTCCTTACTTCTGGCTATTTATCTTTTAATCATGTTGCTTAATGTAGAAGCAATGCGTTTTTAATCAGTGAACTTGACACATGGGATTTCAGTCCAGCTTAGTCTTTCCCTCGCAGCTTCTCTCCTTGCGATTAGGTCGGTCTGTTATATCCCACCCTGTTCCCATCCGGGATGCCGTTATCTGGGACCTTGGTAGAGAAGCTGGCTGGCAGGTTATGTTGTGATCCAACCCTCACTCAGCAACCTCACTGACAGGCCACGTTCAAGGAGCTCTGGAAACTTCCCTCAGCATTTCAAGCACTTGCAGTCCCTGCTTGCTTTCTCTCTTACTCCCTCTCTCTCTCCTTTCTCTCTCTTTCTCTCTCTCTCTTCTTTCTCTCTGGCTTCCTTCATCCAGACACTCTTGAGTGTAGCTCTTTTCTAATGCTTGTCCTCTCTGACTGACTGCTTTAGCATTACTGACCTTAAACAGGACTCCAGTATACACATCAATCATCGCAGCATGTTTTTAATTTAATCTATTGAGTTCACATCCCTAAAACAGACATGGACAATGATGTCACTGTTTATCATTTTGATTATCAGCCCAATGTCATTTATGTTTTCAAATCTGTGGACAAGCATGTCCTATGTTTCCAAATCTGTGGTCAGTAAGCAGAAACAGTCTGTGACACAATGTATGAACATAAAAACAATCCAAACAGTAATGATATTTTATTGTATTTATTTACTAAGGAGGGCACTATGTAGAGGTTTTTTTTCCACACAGAAACAGTCTGCATTTTACACCATACATTAGGACAGTGACAAATTGACAATTGCTCTTAACATTTTAAATAGACTATTTTTCTATAGATAATATTGTTTAAATGTCACTTGACTGAGGAGCAAAAACACATATTTAAAGTTTTGTTTTCTTAATTAACCAACGCTAGTATTGGCTGTCATGCTTATAGCTCCTCACTGTTTTTTCTCTTTTATTTTACTTACAAAAGCAGCAAAGACTGTATTTTTTGCTACGTTAAAAAGTGATTTAGATGGGACAATAATATCCTACAGTATGCAATGCATATTTTAGCATTTAAACAAAAGAATTGTGAACTTCTTTGAATTTTAGCAATGAGAAAATGATTTTAGGTCTTTGATCAATATAAGACCTGCATTTACAGTACAGCTGTGCTTTTATGTGTATCAAAAATAGTTATTTTGAATAAATGTTATAAAAACATGTCATTCCACCATTTCTGCATACTGTACTATACAAATATGGCCATTGCATGGCACCCTTATACAATGCAACTTTAAAATATCTGAATACCTTGTGCAATTGAAGATTATTTTAATGTTTACCATGACATTTTCATTTGAACCAGTCTGTTAATGTGACATAGCAGGTTTATATTCACAAATGTAATATGATGGTTTAGGGGACAAAGTGTGTAGTGTTAGTGCAGGTGCAACAATAAATAAAGTTCCATTGGCTAAATCAAATACTAATAGGTAAGTTGAGCTCCACAGTGCTACATTTCATTGCTGTCTGAATGAGAATGGGCTCTACGGTAGAAGATCGAAGAAGTCATCTCTGCACATCTAAGAGAGAAACACAAAAAAAGCCTGACCTGGAGTTTGCAAAATGCATGTGAACAAGCCACAGTCCTGGTAGAATGTAAATGTTTGTAAATAACAACAACTCCATGTTTACAGGAAAGAATATGAAGCTTTTAAAGAAAAGAACACTGTCCCTACCGTGAAACACTGTGATGTTTTGGGATTGCTTTGATGCCAGTCAAGTAGAGAAATTTAATTCACAGCTACAGACAGCGCTTAATTGTAGTTATTGTCTCTAAAGGCCGTCCAACCAAATAATAGGTTAAGGTTCCCAATATTTATCTCTGTGCTATTTATATTAGCTCTATTATTTAAAGTAATATGTTACGTCAGTGTTTCTCAACTGGGGCAATGTGGCCCCCCAGGTGGCGTTCTGAGTACGACGGGTGTTGCTGTAAACAACAGTACAGAAAAGGGGAGCGTTTGTTTTAAGGCGAGTTTACACCAAAGATTCACAACAATACAAGTTTAAATTGAAGTAGAATGAGTGGGTATCAGAAAGAAACATCAAATTTACACCAGAATTACTTTTCAGAAGAACAAGTTGCCAATAAATTTAGTGTCAACCCCTGAACTACCTGCAAAAAACTGTGGTCTGCAACATTAAAACCTGCCAGTTTATGCCACTGCAACTCGACAAGACGGTGTATGTATCGTAACTCGTGCCTGACTATGGGTTCTCCGACTATCCTCGGACCTCCTGCAAGAGGTAGTGCAAATTGTCATAGCACTGCCCGGGATTTGGGATAGATAAGTCAGATTATCTATCCTGCCATGTTGCTCTCTAGTGGCCCATTGTGTCCAGATCAGGTGCCAGTAAATTCTACCGCAGGAATTATAGTCACTGACCGTAATCATCCTGTGCATGATCCCACTAAAGGCTTCCGTGTTGGATGCGAAAGACTGGGTCTACTACCCTGTCTGTTGACGGCATTGCCTTGGAGTTCCAGAGCAAATTAAAAAATCTTGGTGTCATATTTGATGCCACACTGTCATTTGAGCCTTTTGTGCAGAATACGGTTAAGACATCCTTTTATCACCTTAGAAATATTGCACGTCTACGTCTGTTGTCTTTCTCAGTTGCTGAGAGGTTGATAAACTCTTTTGTTTTTACACATGTTGACTACTGTAATGGTCTTCTAGCTGGGGTATATAAATCATCAATTGACAAATTGCAATATGTACAAAATTTGGCTGCCAGAATTTTGTCTGGGGTAAAGGCTAGGGATCATATCACCCTTGTCTTGGAGTCTTTGCACTGGCTTCCTGTCAGGTACCGTATTGACTTTAAAATCCTTATGTTGGCAATTAAGGCTTTGCACAATCTGGCTCCTCAGTACTTGTCTGATTTATTAATGCCCTACATACCACGTTGTAATCTGCGTTCCTCTCAGAGTGGTATCTTGGTTGTTGTTAAAACACTGCTGCGTTCTAGGGGTGATAGAGCATTTTCTTTCTATGCTCCAAAGCTTTGGAATTCTCTCCCGGCCAATATCAGGGAAGCAAACACTGTAGTGACTTTTAAATCTCATCTTAAAACATTTTATTTTAGGATTGCTTTTCCTTGAATATTTATCGTTTGTTTAGTTTTTACTAAAAGTGTGTAGTTTCTCTGTTATTATGTATGCCTGTTAAGCGCTTTGAGAAAGCAACTTTTAAAGGGGCTATATAAAATAAATGTATTATTATTATTATTATTATTATGAGTAGTGTGAAAAGAATCGGCGGCTGAACGAAATGTGGTTGGATGAACCATGTGCCACAGATCTGGCCAAGTGCAAGCTTGTTTTTCATTGGAACAGTTCATAAGAATGATTATCGTTTGGCATTTCTGATTGGATGTTGTTTCATTAAGATTTAAATATTTAAGTGCTGTTTCTGATTGGCTGCTGTTTGTTTCCCTGGGAAACTAATGCGTCTGTTGTTTGTCATTCACCCATCCATCCGTTTTGGTCCGCTTATTCGGGATCGGGTCGCGGGGGCAGCAGCTCCAGCAGGGGATCCCAAACGTCCTTTTCCCAAGCCACATTAACCAGCTCCGACTGGTGGATCCCGAGGTGTTCCCAGGCCAGGTTGGAGATATAATCCCGCCACCTAGTCCTGGGTCTTCCCCGAGGCCTCCTCCCAGCTGGACGTGCCTGGAACACCTCCCTAGGGAGGCGCCCAGGGGGCATCCTTACCAGATCCTTACCAGAACCACCTCAACTGGCTCTTTTCGACGCAAAGGAGCAGCGGCTCTACTCTGTGATCCTCAAGGATGACTGAGCTTCTCACCCTATCTCTAAGGGAGACGCCCGCGACTCTCCGGAGGAAACCCATTTTGGCCGCTTGTACCCTGGATCTCGTTCTTTCGGTCATGACCCAGCCTTCATGACCATAGGTGAGGGTAGGAACAAAAACTTCCCGGTAGATTGAGAGCTTTGCCTTCTGGCTCAGCTCTCTTTTCGTCACAACGGTGCGATATAATGAGTGTAATACCACCCCCGCTGCGCCGATTCTCCGACCAATCTCCCGCTCCATTATTCCCTCACTCGCGAACAAGACCCCAAGGTATTTGAACTCCTTCACTTGGGGTAAGGACTAATTCCCTATCTGGAGTAGGCACTCCATCAGTTTCCTGCTGAGAACCATGGCCTCAGATTTAGAGGTGCTGATCCTCATCCCAGCCGCTTCACACTCGGCTGCGAACCAATCCAGTGAGTGCTGAAGGTCACAGGCCGATGATGCCATCAGGACCATGTCATCTGGAAAAAGCAGCGATTAGATCCTCAGCCCACCGAACTGCAACCCATCCCCACCCCGACTACGCCTATATATCCTGTCCATAAATACTAAACAGGATTGGTGACAAAGCGCAGCCCTGGCAGAGACCAACCCTCACATGAAACGAGTCCGACTTATTGCAGAGGACCCGGACACAGCTCTCGCTTTGGTCATACAGAGATTGGATGGGCCTAAGAAGGGACCCCCTCACCCCATACTCCCGCAGCACCTCCCACATTATCTCCCTGGGGACCCGGTCATATGCCTTCTCCAAATCCACAAAACACATTAAGACAGGATGGGCATACTCCCCGGCCACCTCCAGGATCCTTGCGAGAGTAAAGGTCTGATCCGTTGTTCCACGACCAGGACGGAATCCACATTGCCGAACCCTCTTTTCCAGCACCTAAGAGTAGACTTTACCAGGGAGGCTGAGAAGTGTGATACCCCTGTAATTGGCAAACACCCTCTGTTCCCCTTTTTGAACAGGCGAACCACCACCCCAGTCTGCCACTCCTTTGGCACTGTCCCAGACTTCCATGCAATGTTGAAGAGGCGTGTCAGCCAAGACAGCCCCTCCACACCCAGAGCTTTCAGCATTTCTGGATGGATCTCATCAATCCCTGGGGCTTTGCCACCGTGGAGTTGTTTAACTACCTCAGTGACTTCCACCAGGGAAATTGACGACAATCCCCCATCATCCTCTAGCTCTGTCTCTAATATAGAGGGCATAGAAGTAGGATTCAGGAGTTCCTCAAAGTGCTCCTCCCACCGCCCTATTACCTCCTCAGTTGAGGTCAACAGAGTCCCACCCTTACTGTATACAGCTTGGATGGTTCCACGCTTCCCCCTTCTAAGGTGGCGGACGGTTTTACAGAAGCACTTTGGTGCCGTCCGAAAGTCCTTCTCCTTGTCTTCTCCGAACTTTTCCCACAGCCGCTGCTTTGCCTCTTTCACGGCAGAGGCTGCAGCCCTTCGGGCGCTTCGGTACCCTGCAACTGCCTCTGGAGTCCTCCGGAATAACATATCCTGGAAAGACACCTTCTTTAGTCGGACGGCTTCCCTGACCACCGGTGTCCACCACATTGTCCGTTGGTTACCGCCCCTTGAGGCACACAAGACCCTAAGACCACAGCTCCCCACCGCAGCTTCAGCAATGGAGGTTTTGAACATTGTTTACTCGGGTTCAATGCCTACAACCTCCACAGGGATGCACGAAAAGCTCCGCCGGAGGCATGAGTTGAAAGTCTGTTGGACAGGGGCCTCCTCCAGACGTTCCTAATTCACCCGCACTACCCGTTTGGGTTTACCAGGTCTGTCCAGAGTCTTCCCCTACCCCCTGACCCAACCCCGGTTGACAGCTCCGCCCCTCTCTTCACCCAAGTGTCCAAAACATATGGCCTCAGATCAGATGAAACAATTATAAAATCGTTCATTGACCTTCGGCCTAGGGTGCTCTGGTACCAAGTACACGTATGAGCATCCCTATGTTCGAACATGGTGTTCGTTATAGACAATCCATGACTAGCACAGAAGTCCAACAACGAACAACCCCTGACCTTCACTACCACCCATTTGGCAGTGCACCCGACCCCAGCGATTCCTCCCACAGGTCGTGGGCCCATGGGATGGAGAGGGAGGTGCCACATTGCTTCTTCAGGCTGTGCCCGGCCAGGCTCCGTGGCAAACCCGGCCACCAGGCCTGGCTCCAGACGGGGGCCCCGGGCTTCCTCCGGGCAGGGTCTCTTTTCCTCTTCCTCGCTTGTTCATTGGGGTTTTTGGTGAACTATTCTTTGTTTGGCCCCTCACCTGAGACCACTTTGCCATGGGAGACCCTACCAGGAGCACAAAACTCCAGACAAAACAGCCCTCAGGTTCATAGGGACACACAAACCTCTCCACCACATTAAGGTGATGGTTCCCGGAGAGGAATTCGTCATTCAATTCTGTGCTTTTTTGATGGGTTTTGCTGATAAATAGTAACAACAATAATAGTAACAACAACAATCATAACAATAATAATAATAATGATTAATATTCATGTCAAATACCTACATCTTATTTGATTGGAGGAGGTATGGGAGTTGGACAATTGGGCACTGGCCCAAAAAAGTTTGAGAACCACTGTGTTATATCAACAATCAAAAGCAACGTTTCTGTTTTGAAATAAAGAATTGTGAACACAAAATATGTACCTTGCTACATCGCCCCTTAGCGCCTCCTTGTGTGCTGTTTGGGCACCTTTGAGTTTAATCACAGAAGTATTGTAGGTGAATGTATCCATCCCATGCATAAGCTGACCAAAGGCTCCCATTTTAATAAGTGTGATAAGAATCAGATGGCTTGGCGACGTGGTTGGATGATCCATGTGAGCACTTCTCACCATCCTGCATCTGTCCAAGGAGTTGCGGAGCTGCCGACAAGGGAGGTTCAGTTGGAATTTGACAAGACCAATTGGTAGTGGGGATTTTACAACCAAATGTTGTAAAAAAATAACACTGAATCTAAATAACAGTATATTTATGGGGGGTTGCTAGGAAGAGCCCCCTGCTGTCAAAAAAGGACCAAAGTGCCTGACTTAACTTTGCCAGAGACCAGCTGAATTAACACGGACGGCAGAGGGCTTCTTGTTAGCAACACTCCTATGAATGCCATTTCAATTTAGTGTGCTTCTTATTGTAGAAGCTGCACTAATTCCTTTATATATTTATTTGTACTACATATATAATTTCCTCTGAACCAACATGGAATTAGTTAATATAATCCTGTTATATTAGTTAATATAATCCTGAGTGACAAAATGAAAATGTCATTGTGAACACTAAATCTGTAATTGTGAAGGTGTTTGTATACTTTCAAGCAGGACTGTATTACAATGTAAAATTCACAATTATATTCCCTTTAAACAAGCACCTTTTGAATTGCATTTTAATGTGATATGACAAACTGCAGACAGTATACTAGTGCACTGCTTTGCCCTATGCTCTAACCTGCACAGCTACTGCTCTGAAATGTTTTACATCTTCTTGACATCCTTTAGACTCTCATTAGACTATGTTATTTAATTCTCAGAGATTCTGAATGGATTTTCTCAACAGCAAGTCATTTCTTACTGTCTCATTTTGGCAGGAAAAGATTGATGTTTAGGCAAAAGAATAAGGTCCCATCCATTGCACGATGACTCAGCGAGTTGGCAAATGGCACACATTTAAAATGATACATGCTGAGCAACAATTTAACCGAATGAATAAGAACTGGCAGTCTCTCTTCTCGCAGGTAAAACAGACGACTGTGTTGTGTGTCACATTCTACAGTCGTGGTCAAAAGATCAGAGTATGTCACAGGTATTGGCCTCCACAATGATTGCTGCTACAGTGTTCTTAGATCTTTTTGTCAGTAGTTACTATGGTATACTGAAATATAATTATAACCATACCGTAAGTGTCAAAGGCTTTTTATTTATACATTTTGTGCAAAAAACAATATTTGCCGTGTTGACCCTTCTTACTCAAGACCTCTGCAATCTGCCCTGGCATGCTGTCAATTAACATATGGGCCAAATCCTGACTGATGGCAGCCAATTCTTGCATGATCAATGCTTGGAGTTTGTCAGAATTTGTGGGGTTTTGTTTGTCCACCCGACTCTTGAGGATCGACCACAAGTTCTCAGTGGGATTAAGGTCTGGGGGGTTCCTGGCCCAAAGATTTGATGATTTGTTCCCGATACACTTAGTTATCACTTTCGTGTTTTAGGCAAAATTGTGAGTGAGCCCACTCCCTTGGCTGAGAAGCAACACCACACATGAATGGTCTCAGGATGCTTTACTTTTGGCATGACACAGGACTGATGGTAGCGCTCACCTTGTTTTCTCAGGATAAGGTGTTTCCCGTATGGCCCAA
Source organism: Umbra pygmaea (assembly GCA_016801145.1). Classification (NCBI taxonomy): domain Eukaryota; kingdom Metazoa; phylum Chordata; class Actinopteri; order Esociformes; family Umbridae; genus Umbra; species Umbra pygmaea. The sequence goes on along the minus strand of JACXGM010002845.1, from coordinate 7,650 downwards.
ACAATTCGAAAGGGGATTTATCTGAGGAAATTACTTTACCCCAGTCCTCAGCAGTCCAATCCCTGTACCTTTTGCAGAATACCAGTCTGTCCCTGATGTTTTTTCCTGGAGAGAAGTGGCTTTCGCCTTACTCTGCGTGCAGATGCACTCACACCTGCCTGCTTTTTTGGCCTTCAAAACTGTCTTTATTATTCATGGCATAGATTCAACAAGGTGCTGGAAACATTCCTCAGAGACTTTGGTCCATATTGACATTATTACATCACACAGTTACTGCAGATTTGTCAATTGTACATCAATTATGCAAATCTCCTGTTCCACCACATCCCAAAAGCGCTTGATTTGATTGAGATCTGGTGACTGTGGAGGACATTTGAGTACAGTGAACTCATTGTCATGTTCAAGAAACCTGTTTGAGATGATGTGAGCTTTGTGACATGGTGCGTTATCCTGCTGGAAGCAGACATTATAACATGGGTTCAATGTGGTCATGAAGGGATGGACATGGTCAGTAACAACAGTCAGGTAGGCTGTGGCATTTAAACAATGCTCAATAGGCACTAAGGAACACGAAGTGTGCCAAGAAAATATCCCCCACACCATTACATCACTGCCACCAGCCTGAACTGTTGCTACAAGGCAGGATGGATCCATGCTTTTTTGTTGTCTACGCCAAATTGAGACTTCAGACCAGGCAACATGTTTCCAATCTTCTATTGTCCAATTTTGCCCTGCCTAGTGCTGGGAAATAAAACAGTGTTAAAATGTATTCGACGGACAAAGACAAATTTGCGATAACAGCTCGTAGCGCTATGCCAATTTGCACTGCCTTGTGGAGGAGGCCCGGGGAAAGTCAGAGAACCCATAGTCAGGCTCAAACCTGTGACTATCATGACATAGACTGTTGTGCAATGCAGTGACTTAGCCCACTATGTCACGCAGACCCCTCCTCAAACCATTCCTGAACCATTTTTGCTCTGCTGAGAGGCCAATGTTTGCTCCATGGTCCCATTCTGATGCTCATGTACCCATTGTAGGAAATTTTGGAAATGGACAGTGGTCAGCATGGGCACCCTGACTGGTCTGCGGCTATGCAGGCCCATACGTAACAAACTGTGATGCACTGTGTGTTCTGACACCTTTCTGGTGGATCAGTGTATTACTATTGTGTCACATGCGTCAATGTTTTAAACGTGTTTTGCTATGCGTTGCAGTATCAAAAACCATGAAAAAGAGCAGATTTTTGGGGTGAATATTGCTGTTGTAACGCAGCACACGGAATAGATGAAATTAACCTTAATGCAATGAAGAGCTGCAAATTATCTTTTCTCACTTGCCATTAAAGGAGCAGTGCACTAATATGTGTAATGCAGTTGCAATAAACTGACTGCACTTTCCTTGTGACTTTTGTATTCCGTATTGTTTGTAGATCAGTTTTTTCCTGAAACTTAAAAAAACAAGATAATGTCAATCAATATTTATTTATTTTATGTATTGTTTATATTTGTTTATACAGCAGAATACACACTTAGATGTGATCAAATCTCTCCCCAAGCCTCCTCTGGCCCACATTGAATCCTGTCTCTCTGCAGTAAAATCATGGATGCACCACAACTTCATCAAGCTCAACAGTGACAAAACAGAACTCCTCATAGGCACTAAATCCACCCTCAATAAAACTGGCACTTTCTCTCTCACCATTGATGACACAGTTGTTTCCCCTTCCCCCTACAGTATGCTCCCAACCTAGGCGTCGTCCTGGCAGCACCTCCCCATCCTCCGTGAGCTCCCCATGCTTCCTGTCACCTAATGCATTCAGTACAAATACTCCTTCTTACTTATAAAGCCCTCCACCAACTTGCTCCCCCCTAACTCTTGGAGTATCTTCATCCCTATCAACCCACACGCTCACTCCGCTCTGGTACAGCAGGCCACCTCATCATCCCAAGGTCCAAGCTACAGAGCTTTGGTGACAGTGCTAAATCCATCCGTGACTCTGTTACCATCTTCCTCCAACGCCTTAAGCCTTTCCTGTTAAAACAAGCCTTCCCATAGCCCCTGCCTCCTTTCCCCTGTGCTGTTGTTTTTTCTTTTTTCTTTTTGTTATTTGTTTTGCTAGCTTTTGTAAAGCGTCTTTGGGTCCTTGAAAAGCTCTATTTAAGTAACATGTAGTGTTATTATTAATAATATTATTAGGTGCTATATATTCAAATATATTGTTAATTTCCCATAAAAAATGTGTTTTAAATTGTCATATCATGTTTTGGCCAAATCGCCCAGCCCTAGGTGGGCCTTTGGCAATTGTACCTTCAGTCTCCTTTTCTTAGCTGACAGAAGTGGCACCTGACGTGGTCTTCTACTGCTGTAGCCCATCTGCTTCAAGTTTTGACATGTTGTCCATTCAGAGATGCTCTTTTGCATACCTTTGTTGTAACAAGTGGTTATTTGAGTTACTTTTGTCAACAAAGCATTTTTGCCCAGAGAACAGCCACTCACTGGATATATTTTTTTTTTCAGAACAATTTTTGTAAATCTTAGAGATGGTTGTGCAGCAAAATTCCAGCCTGTCTGGCACCAACAACTATACCATGTTCAAAGTCACTTAAATCACTTATCCCCTCGGGGTCTGTGTGGCGTAGTGGGCTAAGTCCCTGCATTGCAGGACAGTCTACTTCATGATAGTCAGTAGTTCACGACTTTCTATGGGTTCTCCAGCTTTCCCCAGACCTCCAGATTGAGGCAGCGCAAATTGGGATAGCGCTGCCTAGGATTTGGGATAGACAAGCTGAATCAGCTACCTTGTCAGGTTTCTCTCCAGCAGCTCCTTGTGTGCAGATCAGGCACTTGTGAATTCAGTCACGGAAGTATATTAGTTGGTGAACGTAATCGTCCCGTGCATGATCTGTACTTCAGCAGATCATCTTGACCATGTCTACCTGCCTAAATGCATTGACTTGCCACATGATTGGCTGAGTAGATGCTTTACTGTTGGTGTTTACAGTAAGTGTATTTGTGAGTTGAATATTACTAAATTGGGACTGGAGAAAAGAGAGGTAAAACTGGGATTAATAATTAAGAAATTAAAATAAAAGGAGGCAGGGATTGCAAGTTGTACCTACTGTTAAATCTATCAATTCTGAAATGCAAAATTGAATTATATGTACATCAGTGTTGAGACAACAAGTTGTCTTACCACATGTGTAAACTTGTTACTCAAAGAGAAAGTTGATTGTTTCAGTTTGCTTAACATTATAGCAGTGCATCCTTTAGTCAACCACACTATCATTAGCTGTAATGCCCAGCCCAATGTGGGCTGGCGTGAACAGGAACTAACACAGTACTCATGAATGTATATTGCTTATATCAGTTTATTTTGAGTATATCAGTGCATTGCATGATGTTTTTGGTTTTGTTCATGTCCCTTTAAGATTGACAGCTCCTCCAGTTGGGCAGTTGCTATGATAGGTGTTAGGCTAATATCTTGTAGATCTGTTGATTAATGATTACGTGCAGCCAAGTTCTATTAGAGTTAAGCTTCCTGTATAAGAGTGCTGCCTTACTGGAGAGAGCTGTCAATCATTATTGTAATGTCAAAGGTGTATATTGTTGTGTGGTGTGTTTAAAGACGGTCTGGGAGCTACTACAAGTGTTGTGAGAAGTGAGTCCCTTAAAGTTCAGAAGTATGTGCTCTGTACCTAGGTTAGCTATCAGTGTTTCATGCCACTGTTTGAGAGCACATAAACTGTATATGTGTATAACCATTGTGCTCTCGCTTGAGTCGTACCCTGCAACATTGTCTCTGGATCAATATTAATAAACCACCATTCATTTCATCCACCATCAACTGCCCGTTTGGTCTCCCTCTCTCTTCACTAAACACCGTAGCCGTGACACTAGCTAGCTTGTTACATTACTGTACACAAAATTTAACAAGCAGGCATGCGGTAAAGTCATTGGACGGTCACAGTCAGAAACCTTTCCCAGCTGTCTTTGCATCATGTAAGATTAAATAAGTACCATATTTAAATCTGTTTGTGAATGTGATTTAGTTTAATTATTTTGTGTCATCAAATATTTTTATATAAAATAATGCCATAAGACTGGCGAGAGTTTAAGAATTATCAAAAAAGTAAATAACCATAAGTACAAAACATTGGGGAAAAGGTAACTTAAAACAATCCTTACACGTCAATAGATGATGCAGCTTATATTCATTGCTTTTCGCTAGAGGCCTAACATCAACCGAGGGGGCCCACAATGCTTGGATGCTCCTGGGCCCCTCTAAATGGACTGGGCCCCATTGCAGATACACCAGCTGCACCGCCCACAGTTACAGTACATCTCTAGGTAGTGTTTAAATTGATAATAATATGAATTATATAATAATATGAATCATATAATAAATTGCTCTGTTGAACAGTTTTTCAGGCCACACCAACACCAAAAGTAATTTATATTGAGTTAATCATTGGAACAATTAGTTTTCAGTACTTTGTTCACCGTTCCTGCAACAATAATAGTATTGATTTTTTTTCTTTATGGACTGTCCTCTTTAATTCAAGCCTCACGGGGGGTTAAGACTGCGATGGCCAATGTGAAATTATGATTTTTTTTGTCCTTTTTTTCAACTTGCGGCCACATTTCAGCCCCCTGGCAGAGAAAGAGTTCATGACGCTGTTGACCTTAACAGGAACCCAAGGAGCTGTGGAAGTAAAACAGACCCATAACATCAAAAATAAACCAGCATATTTTAAAGTAGGTATACAGTTTATTGCACCAGCATCCTTCTATCAATGCAAAACCCACTGCTGGTCAGCATGTATATTTGTGCATAACACCTGGTTCGATTCAATTGCCAGTGCCCTCAAGGTGCCTGCATTTGTTAGTTGTACAGTAAACAGCTTTTTTTGGCAACCCTTCCAAATTGGTTGCTGGCGTGAAGGTGGCATTTATTTGTCGATTAAACCTGGGTCTTATGCTCTCTAACCTGCCCCTTGGATTGTTTACTGTACCATATTCTTCACTGTTTATAGAAGCAAGATGCACCTCGGTCCTCTTCCTGTGTAATAGTGGTGCTGTGAAGGGAGTAAACGGAAACACTCGCGAAGTGAAAGCAAACTGATTTTAATCCGTAAAAAGACTTGGAACAAATTAACAGCGCTTCGTTAAGCCAGAAAAACCTATAAATCTACCATACACATAAACAAACACCTACTATGTTGACACAATGAACGACAGTCAACCCACATAAAACAGTAACTAAATACAGATACTAATGAATCAATGTGGAACAGCTTAGTCAATATGCCTGTGAATAGCAGTGTCTATAGGTGGTGAGGTGAAATGATGTGATAGTCCAGGAACAAACAGAAAATGCTCACATATATACAGTAATGGAACAGGGCAGGTGAACTCACCACAATCTGTTCAGCCCTAAAGGGGGAGTACCATTACAACCAGGCAGGTTTAATACACTTCATCAAGGGTGCAAATAAAGATTTCAGGGTAACTAGAGGATGTTTTTATATTTTATTTTATTCAAAAATAGGTTTTTACCTTTGCTCTGGTCAAATGGTAACTGCCCAGTGACACTTTCCACTTAAAACATAAATATAGTTGTTTGAACTATCTGAATGTGACAAAAAGTACTGTTAAGATTTCTATTTAAGATTGCAGTATATAGTAAATGAGGCAAACGGACAGATCTTTCCCAATAACCACTATCAGTATATTCCTCAGCAGTGTAATTAGAGATTACAAATTCTCTAAAGCACATTTTCACCCTGTGCTCTATGGAAGGAGTTTCCATAGCGACTAAACAGCTGTTCTCTCATTCGCAGTGCCTCAATACACTCCAGACGGACAGACCCAATCATACCTCTGTGAATCAACCTCACCAAACAGAACTCTTTTTGGCCATGTCCTAGCTAAAATCTAAACAACTGCACCCTGATACATGCTTGCTTCCAATCTGGAATATTCCATGCTCTGTGCATTAGTCTATATGTTTGTTTGTCGTTGTGTTTCTGATTTTTAGGAGCTCTATTAGTTTAAGCGATGGTGACAGCTACAGTATACATCTTCGGGTATGATGCATGCTTGTTGTTGTGCTGGATTATATTAGATACCCTTTCAGTTTACCCAATTTCTGTCCCCCAATTTGTTGATATCCAATTTGTGGTTAAAGGAACACTCGGGAACCCTAACACCCCAAAATCATTGTGCTGGTCATGTTTCCGACATGACAGACACTAAAAACACCTCAATACAGTTTGTAATTCCAAACTCACTATCAAAATTTCATTTTTAAAAACTACAGCTAGATTCAGGGGAGGCATTCAGTTGACTTCCTGATCTTTATTTGCCCCGCCCTTGAATTGAGATGATTGGAGAATAAATATTCTGTAGTGTGTTCGAGAATACTATTGATTGCATTCTTGAAGTCAATTAGTATCACATACCTTGTATTTGTATGTCTGTATACTTGGAGGAAGGTGTCATTAAATAAAAAAAGAATATCAGAACATTGCTCAGTCTGAATGAATTGGAGCTAAGTATGTGAAATAGCTGTCGATCGACTTGGTGAAAATTAGTCATTGAAATTGTTAGAGTGCATGGTGAAATTGCTACTAGCTGAAGGCATTGACTTAAGGAACTCTAGGTAAGGTCGGAGCCTGCTAGCATGATGTAGCTTGTATTGTTTGTGTATATACTTGGATGAATGCAATGTAAAATGAACAATGGTTGAGAAAATATTGCTCAGTATGTATGAATTGGAGCTAGGTAGGTGATATGGATGACGATCGACTTCAGAGGATTTATAAGGCGCAGCCCTTGAGGTAAGGCCGAATTGCAACGGGTCACATTACCCCAATTGTTGTAAATTTTACTAGTTGAAGTGAATTTCTAGCTAGTAGGCCACAGGCTTAGGCTACATCTCTTTAATGCATCAATATGGCCTAAAGTGTGTGGAAACCTGACCAACACAACCATATGAGCTTGTTGGATAACCCATTCCAAAACCATGTGCAATAATATGGAGTTGGCCCCACCATTGTGGCTTAAACAGCCACCAGTCTTCTGGGAAAGCTTTCCACAAGATGTTGGAGTGTGACTGTGAGAATTTGTGCCCAGTCAACCAAAAGAGCTGAGGGGGCATTGCAGCCGGTACTGGCCATAGGAGCAGTGCAGCCAGCACCTGTTGGGGCTGTGGGGACAGTGCTGCTGGTGCTGCACTCAGGCATTGGGGGAGGTGCTCCGGTCACAGGTGCTGGAGGCGTTGCAGCCAGGCATGGGAAGCGGAGCCTCTGTGTTTTCTGCCGCTAGTGGCAGAGCCCCAGTCTCCGTAGCAGGGGGGAAAAATCCCCTGGCAGCAACGTAGGGGGTGGAGACCCGGTCTCAACCGCTGGGATTGATGTTGCCCACACCGGTCCCCAGACGAGCCACAGGGGTTTGATCACACACACACACACACACACACACACACACACACACACACACACACACACACACACACACACACACACACACACACACACACACACACACACACACACACACACACACACACACACACACACACACACACACACACACACACACACACACACACACACACACACACACACACACACACACACACACACACAC